>CAKAJE020001223.1:0-152459 GCA_916610135.2 Macropis europaea | reverse complement strand
CTAAGCGGCATCTCAAAGCGCAAGAAATGGCGAGTAAAATGCACTATTAAACTTCTAGGGTAGGGCAAACAGAGACCCGATTAGGTCATTTCATATTATGGTTAATTTAAGAATTCAGAAAAATTCTATCACATTTGTTCAATTTACGTCGCTCCTATTTCAGATAGCGTACTGGGCTAGGCGGCATCTTAAAGCGCGTGGAATGGCGAGCAAAATGTACTCTTAATCTTCTATGATACGGCAAACGGAGACCCGATTAGACCATTTCATATTACGGTTAATATAAGAATTCAGCGTTATTCTATCACATTTGTTCAACTTACGTCGCTCCTATTTCAGATAGCGTATTGGGCTAAGCGGCATCTCAAAGCGCAAGAAATGGCGAGTAAAATGCACTATTAAACTTCTAGGGTGGGGCAAACAGAGACCAGTTTAGATCACTTTATATTATGGTTAATTTAAGAATTCAGCGAAATTCTATCACATTTGTTCAATTTACGTCGCTCCTATTTCAGATAGCGTACCCGGATAGGCGGCATCTTAAAGCATGAGGAATGGCGAGTAAAATGCACTATTAAACTTCTATGATAGGGCAATCAGAGACCCGATTAGATCACTTTATATTTTGGTTAATATAAGAATTCAGCGAAATTCTATCACATTTGTTCAATTTACGTCGTTCCTATTTCAGATAGCATACTGGGCTAGGCGGCAACTTAAAGCGCGCGGAATGGCGAGTAAAATGCACTATTAAACTTCTATGATAGGGCAATCAGAGACCCGATTAGATCATTTTATATTGTGGTTAATTTAAGAATTCAGCGAAATTCTATCACATTTGTTCAATTTACATCGCTCCTATTTCAGTTATCGTATTGGGCTAAGCGGCATCTCAATGCGCATGAAATGGCCAGTAAAATGCACTATTAAACTTCTAGGATAAGGCAAACGGAGACCCGATTAGGTCATTTCATATTATGGTTAATTTAAGAATTCAGCGTTATTCTATCACATTTGTTCAATTTACGTCGCTCATATTTCAGATAGCTATTGGGCTAAGCGGCATCTCAAAGCGCATGAAATGACGAGAGAAATGCACTATTAAACTTCTTGGGTAGGGCGAACAGAGACCCGATTACATCATTTTATATTATGGTTAATTTAAGAATTCAGAAAAATTCTATCACATTTGTTCAATATACGTCGCTCCTATTTCAGATAGCGTACTGGGCTAGGCGGCATCTTAAAGCGCGTGGAATGACAAGTAAAATGCACTATTAAACTTCTATGATAGGGCAATCAGAGACCCGATTAGATCATTTTATATTTTGGTTAATATAAGAATTCAGCGAAATTCTATCACATTTGTTCAATTTACGTCGATCCTATTTCAGATAGCTTATTGGGCTAAGCGGCATCTCAAAGCGCATGAAGTGGCGAGTAAAATGCACTATTAAACTTCTAGGGTAGGGCGAACAAAGACCCGATTAGATTATTTTACATTAAGGTTAATATAAGAATTCAGCGAAATTCTATCACATTAGATCAATTTACATCGCTCCTATTTCAGATAGCGGCTTGTGCTAAGCGGCATCTCAAAGCGCAAGAAATGGCGAGTAAAATGCACTATTACACTTCTAGGGTAGGGCAAACAGAGACCACATTAGATCATTCTATATTATGGTTAATTTAAGAATTCAGCGAAATTCTCTCACATTTGTTCAATTTATGTCGCTGATATTTCAGATAGCGTATTGGGCTAAGCGGCATCTCAAAGCGCAAGAAATGGCGAGTAAAATGCACTATTAAACTTCTAGGGTAGGGCAAACAGAGACCACATTAGATCATTCTATATTATGGTTAATTTAAGAATTCAGCGAAATTCTCTCACATTTGTTCAATTTATGTCGCTGATATTTCAGATAGCGTATTGGGCTATGCGGCATCTCAAAGCGCAAGAAATGGCGAGTAAAATGCACTATTAAACTTCTAGGGTAGGGCAATCAGAGACCCGATTAGATCATTTCATATTACGGTTAATATAAGAATTCAGCGTTATTCTATCACATTTGTTCAACTTACGTCGCTCCTATTTCAGATAGCGTACTGGGCTAGGCGGCATCTTAAAGCGCGTGGAATGGCGAGCAAAATGCACTCTTAAACTTCTATGATAGGGCAATCAGAGACCCGATTAGATCATTTTATATTTTGGTTAATATAAGAATTCAGCGAAATTCTATCACATTTGTTCAATTTACGTCGCTCCTATTTCACATAGCGTATTGGGCTAAGCGGCATCTCAAAACGCAAGAAATGGCGAGTAAAATGCACTATTAAACTTCTAGGGTAGGGCAAACAGAGACCCCATTAGATCATTTTATATTATGGTTATTTTAAGAATTCAGCAAAATTCTATCACATTTGTTCAATTTACGTCGTTCCTATTTCAGATAGCATACTGGGCTAGGCGGCAACTTAAAGGGCGCGGAATGGCGAGTAAAATGCACTATTAAACTTCTATGATAGGGCAATCAGAGACCCGATTAGATCATTTTATATTGTGGTTAATTTAAGAATTCAGCGAAATTCTATCACATTTGTTCAATTTACATCGCTCCTATTTCAGATAGCGTATTGGGCTAAGCGGCATCTCAATGCGCATGAAATGGCCAGTAAAATGCACTATTAAACTTCTAGGATAAGGCAAACGGAGACCCGATTAGGTCATTTCATATTATGGTTAATTTAAGAATTCAGCGTTATTCTATCACATTTGTTCAATTTACGTCGCTCCTATTTCAGATAGCGTACTGGGCTAAGCGGCATCTCAAAGCGCATGAAATGGCCAGTAAAATGCACTATTAAACTTCTAGGATAAGGCAAACGGAGACCCGATTAGACCACTTCATATTACGGTTAATATAAGAATTCAGCGTGATTCTATCACATTTGTTCAACTTACGTCGCTCCTATTTCAGATAGCGTACTGGGCTAGGCGGCATCTTAAAGCGCGTGGAATGGCGAGCAAAATGCACTCTTAATCTTCTATGATAGGGCAATCAGAGACCCGATTAGATCATTTTATATTTTGGTTAATATAAGAATTCAGCGAAATTCTATCACATTTGTTCAATTTACGTTGCTCCTATTTCAGATAGCGTACTGGGCTAGGCGGCATCTTAAAGCGCGTGGAATGACGAGTAAAATGCACTATTAAACTTCTATGATAGGGCAATCAGAGACCCGATTAGATCATTTTATATTTTGGTTAATATAAAAATTCAGCGAAATTCTATCACATTTGTTCAATTTACGTCGCTCCAATTTCAGATAGCTTATTGGGCTAAGCGGCATCGCAAAGCGCAGGAATTGACGAGTGAAATGCACTATTAAACTTCTTGGGTAGGGCGAACAAAGACCCGATTAGATCATTTTATATTAAGGTTAATATAAGAATTCAGCGAAATTCTATCACATTTGTTCAACTTACGTAGCTCCTATTTCAGATAGCGTATTGGGCTAAGCGGCATCTCAAAGCGCAAGAAATGGCGAGTAAAATGCACTATTAAACTTCTAGGGTAGGGCAAACAGAGACCCGATTAGGTCATTTCATAATATGGTTAATTTAAGAATTCAGAAAAATTCTATCACATTTGTTCAATTTACGTCGCTCCTATTTCAGATAGCGTACTGGGCTAAGCGGCATCTCAAAGCGCAAGAAATGGCGAGTAAAATGCACTATTAAACTTCTAGGGTAGGGCAATCAGAGACCCGATTAGATCATTTTATATTATGGTTAATTTAAGGATTCAGAAAAATTCTATCACATTTGTTCAATTTACGTCGCTCCTATTTCGGATAGCGTACCCGGATAGGCGGCATCTTAAAGCGCGAGGAATGGCGAGTAAAATGCATTATTATACTTCTAGGGTAGGGCAATCAGAGACCCGATTAGATCATTTCATATTACGGTTAATATAAGAATTCAGCGTTATTCTATCACAGTTGTTCAACTTACGTCGCTCCTATTTCAGATAGCGTACTGGGCTAGGCGGCATCTTATAGCGCGTGGAATGGCGAGCAAAATGCACTCTTAAACTTCTATGATAGGGCAATCAGAGACCCGATTAGATCATTTTATATTTTGGTTAATATAAGAATTCAGCGAAATTCTATCACATTTGTTCAATTTACGTCGCTCCTATTTCACATAGCGTATTGGGCTAAGCGGCATCTCAAAGCGCAAGGTATGGCGAGTAAAATGCACTATTAAACTTCTAGGGTAGGGCAAACAGAGACCCCATTAGATCATTTTATATTATGGTTATTTTAAGAATTCAGCAAAATCCTATCACATTTGTTCAATTTACGTCGTTCCTATTTCAGATAGCATGCTGGGCTAGGCGGCAACTTAAAGCGCGCGGAATGGCGAGTAAAATGCACTATTAAACTTCTATGATAGGGCAATCAGAGACCCGATTAGATCATTTTATATTGTGGTTAATTTAAGAATTCAGCGAAATTCTATCACATTTGTTCAATTTACGTCGCTCCTATTTCACATAGCGTATTGGGCTAAGCGGCATCTCAATGCGCATGAAATGGCCAGTAAAATGCACTATTAAACTTCTAGGATAAGGCAAACGGAGACCCGATTAGGTCATTTCATATTATGGTTAATTTAAGACTTCAGCGTAATTCTATCACATTTGTTCAATTTACGTCGCTCATGTTGCAGATAGCGTATTGGGCTAAGCGGCATTTCAAAGCGCATGAAATGGCGAGTAAAATGCACTATTAAACTTCTAGGGTAAGGCAAACCGAGACCCGATTAGATCATTTAATATTACGGTTAATATAAGAATTCAGCGTATTTATATCACATTTGTTCAACATACGTCGCTCCTATTTCAGATAGTGTACTGGGCTAGGCGGCATCTTAAAGCGCGTGGAAGGGCGAGTAAAATGCACTACTAAACTTCTATGATAGGGCAATCAGAGTCCCGTTTAGATCATTTTATATTTTGTTTAATATAAGATTTCATGGAAATTCTATCACATTTGTGCAATTTACGTCGCTCCTATTTCAGATAGCGTATTGGGCTAAGCGGCATCTCAAAGCGCATGAAATTACGAGAGAAATGCACTATTAAAGCTCTTGGGTAGGGCAAACAGAGACCCGATTATATCATTTTATATTATGGTTAATTTAAGAATTCAGCAAAATTCTATCACATTTGTTCAACTTACGTAGCTCCTATTTCAGATAGCGTACTGGGCTAGGCGGCAACTTAAAGCGCGTGGAATGGCGAGTAAAATGCACTATTAAACTTCTATGATAGGGCAATCAGAGACCCGATTAGATCATTTTATATTTTGGTTAATATAAGAATTCAGCGAAATTCTATCACATTTGTTCAATTTACGTCGCTCCTATGTCAGATAGCGTATCGGGCTAAGCGGCATCTCAAAGCGCATGAAATGGCGAGTGAAATGCACTATTAATCTTCTAGGGTAGGGCAATCAGAGACCCCATTAGATCATTTTATATTATGGTTAATTTAAGAATTCAGCGAAATTCTATCACACTTGTTCAATTTACATCGCTCCTATTTCAGATAGCGACTTGTGCTAAGCGGCATCTCAAAGCGCAGGAAATGGCGAGTAAAATGCACTATTAAACTTCTAGGGTAGGGCAAACAGAGAACCCATTAGACCATTTTATATTATGGTTAATTTAAGAATTCAGCGAAATTCTCTCACATTTGTTCAATTTACGTCGCTGATATTTCAGATAGCGTATTGGGCTAAGCGGCATCTCAAAGCGCAAGAAATGGCGAGTAAAATGCACTATTAAACTTCTAGGGTAGGGCAAACAGAGACCCGATTAGGTCATTTCATATTATGGTTAATTTAAGAATTCAGAAAAATTCTATCACATTTGTTCAATTTACGTCGCTCCTATTTCAGATAGCGTACTGGGCTAGGCGGCATCTTAAAGCGCGTGGAATGGCGAGCAAAATGTACTCTTAATCTTCTATGATACGGCAAACGGAGACCCGATTAGACCATTTCATATTACGGTTAATATAAGAATTCAGCGTTATTCTATCACATTTGTTCAACTTACGTCGCTCCTATTTCAGATAGCGTATTGGGCTAAGCGGCATCTCAAAGCGCAAGAAATGGCGAGTAAAATGCACTATTAAACTTCTAGGGTGGGGCAAACAGAGACCAGTTTAGATCACTTTATATTATGGTTAATTTAAGAATTCAGCGAAATTCTATCTCATTTGTACAATTTACGTCGATCCTAATGCAGATAGCGTATTGGGCTAAGCGGCATCTCAAAGCGCAAGAAATGGCGAGTAATATGCATTATTAAACTTCTAGGGTAGGGCAAACAGAGACCCGATTAGATCATTTTATATTGTGGTTAATTTAAGAATTCAGCGAAATTCTATCACATTTGTTCAATTTACGTCGCTCCTATTTCAGATAGCGTACCCGGATAGGCGGCATCTTAAAGCATGAGGAATGGCGAGTAAAATGCACTATTAAACTTCTATGATAGGGCAATCAGAGACCCGATTAGATCACTTTATATTTTGGTTAATATAAGAATTCAGCGAAATTCTATCACATTTGTTCAATTTACGTCGTTCCTATTTCAGATAGCATACTGGGCTAGGCGGCAACTTAAAGCGCGCGGAATGGCGAGTAAAATGCACTATTAAACTTCTATGATAGGGCAATCAGAGACCCGATTAGATCATTTTATATTGTGGTTAATTTAAGAATTCAGCGAAATTCTATCACATTTGTTCAATTTACATCGCTCCTATTTCAGTTATCGTATTGGGCTAAGCGGCATCTCAATGCGCATGAAATGGCCAGTAAAATGCACTATTAAACTTCTAGGATAAGGCAAACGGAGACCCGATTAGGTCATTTCATATTATGGTTAATTTAAGAATTCAGCGTTATTCTATCACATTTGTTCAATTTACGTCGCTCATATTTCAGATAGCTATTGGGCTAAGCGGCATCTCAAAGCGCATGAAATGACGAGAGAAATGCACTATTAAACTTCTTGGGTAGGGCGAACAGAGACCCGATTACATCATTTTATATTATGGTTAATTTAAGAATTCAGAAAAATTCTATCACATTTGTTCAATATACGTCGCTCCTATTTCAGATAGCGTACTGGGCTAGGCGGCATCTTAAAGCGCGTGGAATGACAAGTAAAATGCACTATTAAACTTCTATGATAGGGCAATCAGAGACCCGATTAGATCATTTTATATTTTGGTTAATATAAGAATTCAGCGAAATTCTATCACATTTGTTCAATTTACGTCGATCCTATTTCAGATAGCTTATTGGGCTAAGCGGCATCTCAAAGCGCATGAAGTGGCGAGTAAAATGCACTATTAAACTTCTAGGGTAGGGCGAACAAAGACCCGATTAGATTATTTTACATTAAGGTTAATATAAGAATTCAGCGAAATTCTATCACATTTGATCAATTTACATCGCTCCTATTTCAGATAGCGACTTGTGCTAAGCGGCATCTCAAAGCGCAAGAAATGGCGAGTAAAATGCACTATTACACTTCTAGGGTAGGGCAAACAGAGACCACATTAGATCATTCTATATTATGGTTAATTTAAGAATTCAGCGAAATTCTCTCACATTTGTTCAATTTATGTCGCTGATATTTCAGATAGCGTATTGGGCTAAGCGGCATCTCAAAGCGCAAGAAATGGCGAGTAAAATGCACTATTAAACTTCTAGGGTAGGGCAAACAGAGACCACATTAGATCATTCTATATTATGGTTAATTTAAGAATTCAGCGAAATTCTCTCACATTTGTTCAATTTATGTCGCTGATATTTCAGATAGCGTATTGGGCTATGCGGCATCTCAAAGCGCAAGAAATGGCGAGTAAAATGCACTATTAAACTTCTGGGGTAGGGCAATCAGAGACCCGATTAGATCATTTCATATTACGGTTAATATAAGAATTCAGCGTTATTCTATCACATTTGTTCAACTTACGTCGCTCCTATTTCAGATAGCGTACTGGGCTAGGCGGCATCTTAAAGCGCGTGGAATGGCGAGCAAAATGCACTCTTAAACTTCTATGATAGGGCAATCAGAGACCCGATTAGATCATTTTATATTTTGGTTAATATAAGAATTCAGCGAAATTCTATCACATTTGTTCAATTTACGTCGCTCCTATTTCACATAGCGTATTGGGCTAAGCGGCATCTCAAAACGCAAGATATGGCGAGTAAAATGCACTATTAAACTTCTAGGGTAGGGCAAACAGAGACCCCATTAGATCATTTTATATTATGGTTATTTTAAGAATTCAGCAAAATTCTATCACATTTGTTCAATTTACGTCGTTCCTATTTCAGATAGCATACTGGGCTAGGCGGCAACTTAAAGGGCGCGGAATGGCGAGTAAAATGCACTATTAAACTTCTATGATAGGGCAATCAGAGACCCGATTAGATCATTTTATATTGTGGTTAATTTAAGAATTCAGCGAAATTCTATCACATTTGTTCAATTTACATCGCTCCTATTTCAGATAGCGTATTGGGCTAAGCGGCATCTCAATGCGCATGAAATGGCCAGTAAAATGCACTATTAAACTTCTAGGATAAGGCAAACGGAGACCCGATTAGGTCATTTCATATTATGGTTAATTTAAGAATTCAGCGTTATTCTATCACATTTGTTCAATTTACGTCGCTCCTATTTCAGATAGCGTACTGGGCTAAGCGGCATCTCAAAGCGCATGAAATGGCCAGTAAAATGCACTATTAAACTTCTAGGATAAGGCAAACGGAGACCCGATTAGACCACTTCATATTACGGTTAATATAAGAATTCAGCGTGATTCTATCACATTTGTTCAACTTACGTCGCTCCTATTTCAGATAGCGTACTGGGCTAGGCGGCATCTTAAAGCGCGTGGAATGGCGAGCAAAATGCACTCTTAATCTTCTATGATAGGGCAATCAGAGACCCGATTAGATCATTTTATATTTTGGTTAATATAAGAATTCAGCGAAATTCTATCACATTTGTTCAATTTACGTTGCTCCTATTTCAGATAGCGTACTGGGCTAGGCGGCATCTTAAAGCGCGTGGAATGACGAGTAAAATGCACTATTAAACTTCTATGATAGGGCAATCAGAGACCCGATTAGATCATTTTATATTTTGGTTAATATAAAAATTCAGCGAAATTCTATCACATTTGTTCAATTTACGTCGCTCCAATTTCAGATAGCTTATTGGGCTAAGCGACATCGCAAAGCGCAGGAATTGACGAGTGAAATGCACTATTAAACTTCTTGGGTAGGGCGAACAAAGACCCGATTAGATCATTTTATATTAAGGTTAATATAAGAATTCAGCGAAATTCTATCACATTTGTTCAACTTACGTAGCTCCTATTTCAGATAGCCTACTGGGCTAGGCGGCAACTTAAAGCGCGTGGAATGGCGAGTAAAATGCACTGTTAAACCTCTAGGGTAGGGCAAACAGAGACCCGATTAGATCATTTCATATTATGGTTTATTTAAGAATTCAGCGAAATTCTATCACATTTGTTCAATTTACGTCGCTCCTATGTCAGATAGCGTATTGGGCTAAGCGGCATCTCAAAGCGCATGAAATGGCGTGTGAAATGCACTATTAATCTTCTAGGGTAGGGCAATCAGAGACCCCATTAGATCATTTTATATTATGGTTAATTTAAGAATTCAGCGTAATTCTATCACATTTGTTCAATTTACGTCGCTCATGTTGCAGATAGCGTATTGGGCTAAGCGGCATCTCAAAGCGCATGAAATGGCGAGTAAAATGCACTATTAAATTTCTAGGGTAAGGCAAACCGAGACCCGATTAGATCATTTAATATTACGGTTAATATAAGAATTCAGCGTATTTATATCACATTTGTTCAACATACGTCGCTCCTATTTCAGATAGTGTACTGGGCTAGGCGGCATCTTAAAGCGCGTGGAAGGGCGAGTAAAATGCACTACTAAACTTCTATGATAGGGCAATCAGAGTCCCGTTTAGATCATTTTATATTTTGTTTAATATAAGATTTCATGGAAATTCTATCACATTTGTGCAATTTACGTCGCTCCTATGTCAGATAGCGTATCGGGCTAAGCGGCATCTCAAAGCGCATGAAATGGCGAATGAAATGCACTATTAATCTTCTAGGGTAGGGCAATCAGAGACCCGATTAGATCATTTTATATTACGGTTAATATAAGAATTCAGAGTAATTCTATCACATTTGTTCAATTTACGTCGCCCCTATTTCAGATAGCGTATTGGGCTAAGCGGCATCTCAAAGCGCATGAAATGGCGAGTCAAATGCACTACTAAACTTCTATGATAGGGCAATCAGAGTCCCGTTTAGATCATTTTATATTATGGTTAATTTAAGAATTCAGCGTAATTCTGTCACATTTGTTCAATTTACGTCGCTCCTATTTCAGATAGAGTATTGGGCTAAGCGGCATCTCAAAGCGCATGGATTGACGAGTGAAATGCACTATTAAACTTCTAGGGTAGGGCGAACAGAGACCCGAATAGATCATTTTATATTACGGTTAATATAAGAATTCAGCGTAATTCTATCACATTTGTTCAACTTTAGTCGCTCCTATTTCAGATAGCGTACTGGGCTAGGCGACATCTCAAAGCGCGTGGAAGGGCGAGTAAAATGCACTACTAAACTTCTATGATAGGGCAATCAGAGTCCCGTTTAGATCATTTTATATTTTGTTTAATATAAGATTTCATGGAAATTCTATCACATTTGTTCAATTTACGTCGCTCCTATTTCAGATAGCGTATTGGACTAAGCGGCATCTCAAAGCGCAAGAAATGGCAAGTAAAATGAACTATTAAACTTCTAGGGTAGGGCAAACAGAGACCCGATTCGATCATTTTATATTATGGTTAATTTAAGAATTCAGCGAAATTCTATCACATTTGTTCAACTTACGTCGCTCCTATTTCAGATAGCGTACTGGGCAAGGCGACATCTCAAAGCGCGTGGAAGGGCGAGTAAAATGCACTACTAAAATTCTGTGATAGGACAATCAGAGTCCCGATTAGAACATTTTATATTTTGTTTACTATAAGATTTCAGGGAAATTCTATCACATTTGTTCAATTTACGTCGCTCCTATTTCAGATAGCGTATTGGGCTAAGCGGCATCTCAAAGCGCATGAAATGGCGAATAAAATGCACTATTAAACTTCTAGGCTAGGGCGAACAGAGACCTGATTAGATCATTTTATATTATGGTTAATTCAAGAATTCATCGAAATTCTATCTCATTTGTTCAATTTACATCGCTCCTATTTCAGATAGCGTACTGGGCTAAGCGGCATCTCAAAGCGCATGAAATGACGAGTGAAACGCACTATTAATCTTCTTGGGTAGAGCGAACAGAGACCCGATTAGAACATTTCACATTAAGGTTAATATAAGAATTCAGCGTAATTCTATCACATTTGTTCAACTTACGTCGCTCCTATTTCAGATAGCGTACCGGGCTAGGCGGCATCTCAAAGCGCATGAAATGGCGAGTAAAATTCACTATTAAACTTCTAGGGTAGGGCAAACAGAGACCCGATGAGATCAATTTATATTAAGGTTAATATATGTATTCAGGGAAATTCTATCACATTTGTTCAACTTACGTCGTTCCTATTTCAGCTAGCGTACTGGGCTAGGCGGCATCTTAAAACGCGAAGAATGGCGAGTAAAATGCACTACTAAACTTCTATGATACGGCAATCAGAGAGCCGATTAGATCATTTTATATTTTGGTTAATATAAGAATTCAGCGAAATTCTATCACAATTGTTCTATTTACATCGCTCCTATTGCAGATAGCGTATTGGGCTAAGCGGCATCTCAAAGCGCATGAAATGGCGAGTAAAATGCACTGTTAAACTTCTAGGGTAGGGCAAACAGAGACCCGATTAGATCATTTCATATTATGGTTTATTTAAGAATTCAGAAAAATTCTATCACATTTGTCCAATATACGTCGCTCCTATTTCAGATAGCTTATTGAGCTAAGCGGCATCTCAAAGGGCATGAAATGACGTGTAAAATGCACTAGTAATCTTCTAGGGTAGGGCGAACAGAGACCCGATTAGATCATTTTACATTAAGGTTAATATAAGAATTCAGCGAGATTCTCTCACATTTGTTCAATTTACGTCGCTGATATTTCAGATAGCGTATTGGGATAAGCGGCATCTCAAAGCGCATGAAATGACGAGTGAAATGCACTATTAATCTTCTAGGGTAGGGCGAACAGAGACCCGATTAGATCATTTTACATTAAGGTTAATATAAGAATTCAGCGAGATTCTCTCACATTTGTTCAATTTACGTCGCTGATATTTCAGATAGCGTATTGGGCTAAGCGGCATCTCAAAGCGCAAGAAATGGCGAGTAAAATGAACTATTAAACTTCTAGGGTAGGGCAATCAGAGACCCGATTCGATCATTTTACATTATGGTTAATTTAAGGATTCAGCAAAATTCTATCACATTTGTTCAACTTACGTCGCTCCTATTTCAGATAGCGTACTGGGCTAGGCGGCACCTTAAAGCGCGTGGAATGGCGAGTAAAATGCACTATTAAACTTCTATGATAGGGCAATCAGAGACCCGACTAGATCATTTTATATTTTGGTTAATATAAGAATTCAGCGAAATTCTATCACATTTGTTCAATTTACGTCGCTCCTATTTCAGATAGCTTATTGGGCTAAGCGGCATCTCAAAGCGCATGGATTGACGAGTGAAATGCACTATTAAACTTCTTGGGTAGGGCGAACAGAGACCCGAATAGATCATTTTATATTACGGTTAATATAAGAATTCAGCGTAATCCTATCACATTTGTTCAACTTACGTCGCTCCTATTTCAGATAGCGTACTGGGCTAGGCGACATCTCAAAGCGCGTGGAAGGGCGAGTAAAATGCACTACTAAAATTCTATGATAGGGAAATCAGAGACCCGATTAGATCATTTTATATTTTGTTTACTATAACATTTCAGGGAAATTCTATCACATTTGTTCAATTTACGTCGCTCCTATTCCAGATAGCGTATTGGGCTAAGCGGCATCACAAAGCGCATGAAATGGCGACTAAAATGCACTATTAAACTTCTAGGGTAGGGCAAACAGAGACCCGATTAGATCATTTTATATTATGGTTAATTTAAGAATTCAGCAAAATTCTATCACATTTGTTCAAGTTACGTCGCTCCTATTTCAGATAGCGTACTGGGCTAGGCGGCATCTTAAAGCGCATGAAATGGCGACTAAAATGCACTACTAATCTTCTATGATAGGGCAATCAGAGACCCGATTAGATCATTTTATATTTTGATTAATATAATGTTTCAGGGAAATTCTATCACATTTGTTCAATTTACGTCGCTCCTATTTCAGATAGCGTATTGGGCTAAGCCGGATCTCAAAGCGCATGAAATGGCGACTAAAATGCACTATTAAACTTCTAGGGTAGGGCAAACAGAGACCCGATTAGATCATTTTATATTATGGTTAATTTAAGAATTCAGCCGAATTCTATCACATTTGCTCAATTTACGTCGCTCCTATTTCAGATAGCGTACTGGGCTAGGCGGAATCTTAAAGCGCGTGGATTGGCAAGTAAAATGCACTATTAAACTTCTTGGATAAGGCAAACAGAGACCCGATTCGTTCATTTTATATTACCTTTAATATAAGAATTCAGCGTAATTCTATCACATTTGTTCAACTTACGTCGCTCCTATTTCAGATAGCGTATTGGGCTAAGCGGCATCTCAAAGCGCATGAAATGACAAGTGAAATGCACTATTAATCTTCAAGGGTAGGGCGAGCAGAGACCCGATTAGAACATTTTACATTAAGGTTAATATAAGAATTCAGCGAAATTCTCTCACATTTGTTCAATTTACGTCGCTCCTATTTCAGATAGCTTATTGGGCAAAGCGGCTTCTCAAAGCGCAAGAAATGACGAGTAAAATGCACTATTAAACTTCTAGGGTAGGGCAAACAGAGACCCGATTAGATCATTTTATGTTATGGTTAATTTAAGAATTCAGCCAAATTCTATCACATTTGTTCAATTTGCGTCGCTCCTATTTCAGATAGCGTACTGGGCTAGGCGGAATCTTAAAGCGCGTGGATTGGCGAGTAAAATGCACTATTAAACTTCTATGATAGGGCAAACAGAGACCCGATTACATCATTTTATATTATGGTTAATTTAAGACTTCAGCAAAATTCTATCACATTTGTTCAACTTACGTCGCTCCTATATCAGATAGCGTATTCGGCTAAGCGGCATCTCAAAGCGCATGAAATGACGAGTGAAATGCACCATTAGACTTCTATGGTAGGGCGAACAGAGACCAGATTAGATCATTTTACATTAAGGTTAATATAAGGATTCACGAAAATTGTATCACATTTGTTCAATTTACTTCGCTCCTATTTCAGATAGCGTATTGGGCTATGCGGCATCTCAAAGCGCATGAAATGGCGCGTAAAATGCGCTATTAAACTTCTAGGATAAGGCAAACGGAGACCCGATTAGTTCATTTTATATTACGGTTAATATAAGAATTCAGCGAAATTCTATCACATTTGATCAATTTACATCGCTCCTATTTCAGATAGCGACTTGTGCTAAGCGGCATCTCAAAGCGCAAGAAATGGCGAGTAAAATGCACTATTAAACTTCTGGGGTAGCGCAAACGGAGACCACATTAGATCATTTTATATTATGGTTAATTTAAGAATTCAGCGAAATTCTCTCACATTTGTTCAATTTATGTCGCTGATATTTCAGATAGCGTATTGGGCTAAGCGGCATCTCAAAGCGCAAGAAATGGCGAGTAAAATGCACTATTAAACTTCTAGGGTAGGGCAAACAGAGACCACATTAGATCATTTTATATTATGGTTAATTTAAGAATTCAGCGAAATTCTCTCACATTTGTTCGATTTATGTCGCTGATATTTCAGATAGCGTATTGGGCTAAGCGGCATCTCAAAGCGCAAGAAATGGCGAGTAAAATGCACTATTAAACTTCTAGGGTAGGGCAATCAGAGACCCGATTAGATCATTTCATATTACGGTTAATATAAGAATTCAGCGTTATTCTATCACATTTGTTCAACTTACGTCGCTCGTATTTCAGATAGCGTACTGGGCTAGGCGGCATCTTAAAGCGCGTGGAATGGCGAGTAAAATGCACTATTAAACTTCTATGATAGGGCAATCAGAGACCCGATTAGATCATTTTATATTTTGGTTAATATAAGAATTCAGCGAAATTCTATCACATTTGTTCAATTTACGTCGCTCCTATGTCAGATAGCGTATCGGGCTAAGCGGCATCTCAAAGCGCATGAAATGGCGAGTGAAATGCACTATTGATCTTCTAGGGTAGGGCAATCAGAGACCCCATTAGATCATTTTATATTATGGTTAATTTAAGAATTCAGCGAAATTCTCTCACATTTGTTCAATTTACGTCGCTGATATTTCAGATAGCGTATTGGGCTAAGCGGCATCTTAAAGCGCGAGGAATGGCGCGTAAAATGCACTATTAAACTTCTATGATAGGGCAATCAGAGACCCGATTAGATCACTTTATATTTTGGTTAATATAAGAATTCAGCGAAATTCTATCACATTTGTTCAATTTATATCGCTCCTATTTCAGATAGCGACTTGTGCTAAGCGGCATCTCAAAGCGCAAGAAATGGCGAGTAAAATGCACTATTAAACTTCTAGGGTAGGGCAAACAGAGACCACATTAGATCATTTTATATTATGGTTAATTTAAGAATTCAGCGAAATTCTCTCACATTTGTTCGATTTATGTCGCTGATATTTCAGATAGCGTATTGGGCTAAGCGGCATCTCAAAGCGCAAGAAATGGCGAGTAAAATGCACTATTAAACTTCTAGGGTAGGGCAATCAGAGACCCGATTAGATCATTTCATATTACGGTTAATATAAGAATTCAGCGTTATTCTATCACATTTGTTCAACTTACGTCGCTCGTATTTCAGATAGCGTACTGGGCTAGGCGGCATCTTAAAGCGCGTGGAATGGCGAGTAAAATGCACTATTAAACTTCTATGATAGGGCAATCAGAGACCCGATTAGATCATTTTATATTTTGGTTAATATAAGAATTCAGCGAAATTCTATCACATTTGTTCAATTTACGTCGCTCCTATGTCAGATAGCGTATCGGGCTAAGCGGCATCTCAAAGCGCATGAAATGGCGAGTGAAATGCACTATTGATCTTCTAGGGTAGGGCAATCAGAGACCCCATTAGATCATTTTATATTATGGTTAATTTAAGAATTCAGCGAAATTCTCTCACATTTGTTCAATTTACGTCGCTGATATTTCAGATAGCGTATTGGGCTAAGCGGCATCTTAAAGCGCGAGGAATGGCGCGTAAAATGCACTATTAAACTTCTATGATAGGGCAATCAGAGACCCGATTAGATCATTTTATATTTTGGTTAATATAAGAATTCAGCGAAATTCTATCACATTTGTTCAATTTATATCGCTCCTATTTCAGATAGCGACTTGTGCTAAGCGGCATCTCAAAGCGCAAGAAATGGCGAGTAAAATGCACTATTAAACTTCTAGGGTAGGGCAAACAGAGACCACATTAGATCATTTTATATTATGGTTAATTTAAGAATTCAGCGAAATTCTCTCACATTTGTTCAATTTACGTCGCTGATATTTCAGATAGCGTATTGGGCTAAGCGGCATCGCAAAGCGCAAGAAATGGCGAGTGAAATGCACTATTAAACTTCTAGGGTAGGGCAAACAGAGACCCGATTAGGTCATTTCATATTATGGTTAATTTAAGAATTCAGCAAAATTCTATCACATTCGTTCAATTTACGTCGCTCCAATTTCAGATAGCGTACTGGGCTAAGCGGCATCTCAAAGCGCATGAAATGGCCAGTAAAATGCACTATTAAACTTCTAGGATAAGGCAAACGGAGACCCGATTAGACCATTTCATATTACGGTTAATATAAGAATTCAGCGTGATTCTGTCACATTTGTTCAACTTACGTCGCTCCTATTTCAGATAGCGTACTGGGCTAGGCGGCATCTTAAAGCGCGTGGAATGGCGAGCAAAATGCACTCTTAATCTTCTATGATAGGGCAATCAGAGACCCGATTAGATCATTTTATATTTTGGTTAATATAAGAATTCAGCGAAATTCTATCACATTTGTTCAATTTACGTCGCTCCTATTTCAGATAGCGTATTGGGCTAAGCGGCATCTCAAAGCGCAAGAAATGGCGAGTAAAATGCTCTATTAAACTTCTAGGGTAGGGCAAACAGAGACCCGATTAGGTCATTTCATATTATGGTTAATTTAAGAATTCAGAAAAATTCTATCACATTTGTTCAATTTACGTCGCTCCTATTTCAGATAGCGTACTGGGCTAAGCGGCATCTCAAAGCGCAAGAAATGGCGAGTAAAATGCACTATTAAACTTCTAGGGTAGGGCAAACAGAGACCCGATTAGATCATTTTATATTTTGGTTAATATAAGAATTCAGCGAAATTCTATCACATTTGTTTAATTTACGTCGCTCCTATTTCAGATAGCGTATTGGGATAAGCGGCATCTCAAAGCGCATGAAATGCTGAGTAAAATGCGCTATTAAACTTCTAGGGTAGGGCAATCAGAGACCCGATTAGATCATTTTATATTATGGTTAATTTAAGGATTCAGAAAAATTCTATCACATTTGTTCAATTTACGTCGCTCCTATTTCAGATAGCGTACCCGGATAGGTGGCATCTTAAAGCGCGAGGAATGGCGAGTAAAATGCACTATTAAACTTCTATGATAGGGCAATCAGAGACCCGATTAGATCACTTTATATTTTGGTTAATATAAGAATTCAGCGAAATTCTATCACATTTGGTCAATTTACGTCGCTCCTATGTCAGATAGCGTACTGGGCTAGGCGGCAACTTAAAGCGCGTGGAATGGCGAGTAAAATGCACTATTAAACTTCTATGATAGGGCAATCAGAGACCCGATTAGATCATTTTATATTTTGGTTAATATAAGAATTCAGCGAAATTCTATCACATTTGTTCAATTTACGTCGCTCCTATTTCAGTTAGCGTACTGGGCTAAGCGGCATCTCAAAGCGCAAGAAATGGCGAGTAAAATGCACTATTAAACTTCTAGGGTAGGGCAAACAGAGACCCGATTAGATCATTTTATATTACGGTTAATATAAGAATTCAGCGTAATTCTGTCACATTTGTTCAACTTACGTAGCTCCTATTTCAGATAGCGTACTGGGCTCGGCGGCAACTTAAAGCGCGTGGAATGGCGAGTAAAATGCACTATTAAACTTCTATGATGGGGCAATCAGAGACCCGATTAGATCATTTTATATTTTGGTTAATATAAGAATTCAGCGAAATTCTATCACATTTGTTCAATTTACGTCGCTCCTATGTCAGATAGCGTATTGGGCTAAGCGGCATCTCAAAGCGCATGAAATGGCGAGTGAAATGCACTATTAATCTTCTAGGGTAGGGCAATCAGAGACACCATTAGATCATTTTATATTATGGTTAATTTAAGAATTCAGCGAAATTCTCTCACATTTGTTCAATTTACGTCGTTCCTATTTCAGATAGTGTATTGGGCTAAGCGGCATCTCAAAGCGCAAGATATGGCGAGTAAAATGCACTATTAAACTTCTAGGGTGGGGCAAACAGAGACCAGTTTAGATCACTTTATATTATGGTTAATTTAAGAATTCAGCGAAATTCTATCTCATTTGTTCAATTTACGTCGATCCTATTGCAGATAGCGTATTGGGCTAAGCGGCATCTCAAAGCGCATGAAATGGCGAGTACAATGCACTATTAAACTTCTATGGTAATGCAAACAGAGACCCGATTAGATCATTTTATATTACGGTTAATATAAGAATTCAGCGTAATTCTATCACATTTGTTCAACATACGTCGCTCCTATTTCAGATAGTGTACTGGGCTAGGCGGCATCTTAAAGCGCGTGGAAGGGCGAGCAAAATGCACTACTAAACTTCTATGATAGGGCAATCAGAGTCCCGTTTAGATCATTTTATATTTTGTTTAATATAAGATTTCAGGGAAATTCTATCACATTTGTTCAATTTACGTCGCTCCTATTTCAGATAGCTATTGGGCTAAGCGGCATCTCAAAGCGCATGAAATGACGAGAGAAATGCACTATTAAACTTCTAGGATAAGGCAAACAGGGAA
Organism: Macropis europaea; assembly: GCA_916610135.2. NCBI lineage: Eukaryota > Metazoa > Arthropoda > Insecta > Hymenoptera > Melittidae > Macropis > Macropis europaea. The sequence continues at coordinate 133,026 of CAKAJE020001223.1, read as the reverse complement.
CCGATTAGATCATTTTATATTTTGGTTAATATAAGAATTCAGCGAAATTCTATCACATTTGTTCAATTTACGTCGATCCTATTTCAGATAGCTTATTGGGCTAAGCGGCATCTCAAAGCGCATGAAGTGGCGAGTAAAATGCACTATTAAACTTCTAGGGTAGGGCGAACAAAGACCCGATTAGATTATTTTACATTAAGGTTAATATAAGAATTCAGCGAAATTCTATCACATTTGTTCAATTTACATCGCTCCTATTTCAGATAGCGACTTGTGCTAAGCGGCATCTCAAAGCGCAAGAAATGGCGAGTAAAATGCACTATTAAACTTCTAGGGTAGGGCAAACAGAGACCACATTAGATCATTTTATATTATGGTTAATTTAAGAATTCAGCGAAATTCTCTCAGATTTGTTCAATTTATGTCGCTGATATTTCAGATAGCGTATTGGGCTAAGCGGCATCTCAAAGCGCAAGAAATGGCGAGTAAAATGCACTATTAAACTTCTAGGGTAGGGCAAACAGAGACCCGATTAGGTCATTTCATATTACGGTTAATTTCAGAATTCAGAAAAATTCTATCACATTTGTTCAATTTACGTCGCTCCTATTTCAGATAGCGTACTCGGATAGGCGGCATCTCAAAGCGCATGAAATGGCCAGTAAAATGCACTATTAAACTTCTAGGATAAGGCAAGCGGAGACCCGATTAGACCACTTCATATTACGGTTAATATAAGAATTCAGCGTGATTCTATCACATTTGTTCAACTTACGTCGCTCCTATTTCAGATAGCGTACTGGGCTAGGCGGCATCTTAAAGCGCGTGGAATGGCGAGCAAAATGCACTCTTAATCTTCTATGATAGGGCAATCAGAGACCCGATTAGATCATTTTATATTTTGGTTAATATAAGAATTCAGCGAAATTCTATCACATTTGTTCAATTTACGTTGCTCCTATTTCAGATAGCGTACTGGGCTAGGCGGCATCTTAAAGCGCGTGGAATGACGAGTAAAATGCACTATTAAACTTCTATGATAGGGCAATCAGAGACCCGATTAGATCATTTTATATTTTGGTTAATATAAAAATTCAGCGAAATTCTATCACATTTGTTCAATTTACGTCGCTCCAATTTCAGATAGCTTATTGGGCTAAGCGGCATCGCAAAGCGCAGGAATTGACGAGTGAAATGCACTATTAAACTTCTTGGGTAGGGCGAACAAAGACCCGTTTAGATCATTTTATATTAAGGTTAATATAAGAATTCAGCGAAATTCTATCACATTTGTTCAACTTACGTAGCTCCTATTTCAGATAGCCTACTGGGCTAGGCGGCAACTTAAAGCGCGTGGAATGGCGAATAAAATGCACTGTTAAACCTCTAGGGTAGGGCAAACAGAGACCCGATTAGATCATTTCATATTATGGTTTATTTAAGAATTCAGCGAAATTCTATCACATTTGTTCAATTTACGTCGCTCCTATGTCAGATAGCGTATTGGGCTAAGCGCCATCTCAAAGCGCATGAAATGGCGTGTGAAATGCACTATTAATCTTCTAGGGTAGGGCAATCAGAGACCCCATTAGATCATTTTATATTATGGTTAATTTAAGAATTCAGCGTAATTCTATCACATTTGTTCAATTTACGTCGCTCATGTTGCAGATAGCGTATTGGGCTAAGCGGCATCTCAAAGCGCATGAAATGGCGAGTAAAATGCACTATTAAATTTCTAGGGTAAGGCAAACCGAGACCCGATTAGATCATTTAATATTACGGTTAATATAAGAATTCAGCGTATTTATATCACATTTGTTCAACATACGTCGCTCCTATTTCAGATAGTGTACTGGGCTAGGCGGCATCTTAAAGCGCGTGGAAGGGCGAGTCAAATGCACTACTAAACTTCTACGATAGGGCAATCAGAGTCCCGTTTAGATCATTTTATATTTTGTTTAATATAAGATTTCAGGGAAATTCTATCACACTTGTTCAATTTACGTCGCTCCTATTTCAGATAGCTATTGGGCTAAGCGGCAACTTAAAGCGCGTGGAATGGCGAGTGAAATGCACTATTAATCTTCTAGGGTAGGGCAATCAGAGACCCGATTAGATCATTTTATATTACGGTTAATATAAGAATTCAGAGTAATTCTATCACATTTGTTCAATTTACGTCGCCCCTATTTCAGATAGCGTATTGGGCTAGGCGGCAACTTAAAGCGCGTGGAATGGCGAGTGAAATGCACTATTAATCTTCTAGGGTAGGGCAACCAGAGACCCCATTAGATCATTTTATATTATGGTTAATTTAAGAATTCAGCGAAATTCTATCACATTTGTTCAATTTACATCGCTCCTATTTCAGATAGCGACTTGTGCTAAGCGGCATCTCAAAGCGCAGGAAATGGCGAGTAAAATGCACTATTAAACGTCTAGGGTAGGGCAAACAGAGAACCCATTAGATCATTTTATATTATGGTTATTTTAAGAATTCAGCGAAATTCTCTCACATTTGTTCAATTTACGTTGCTCCTATTTCAGATAGCGTATTGGGCTAAGCGGCATCTCAAAGCGCAAGAACTGGCAAGTAAAATGCACTATTAAACTTCTAGGGTGGGGCAAACAGAGACCAGTTTAGATCACTTTATATTATGGTTAATTTAAGAATTCAGCGAAATTCTATCTCATTTGTTCAATTTACGTCGATCCTATTGCAGATAGCGTATTGGGCTAAGCGGCATCTCAAAGCGCATGAAATGGCGAGTACAATGCACTATTAAACTTCTATGGTAATGCAAACAGAGACCCGATTAGATCATTTTATATTACGGTTAATATAAGAATTCAGCGTAATTCTATCACATTTGTTCAACATACGTCGCTCGTATTTCAGATAGTGTACTGGGCTAGGCGGCATCTTAAAGCGCGTGGAAGGGCGAGCAAAATGCACTACTAAACTTCTACGATAGGGCAATCAGAGTCCCGTTTAGATCATTTTATATTTTGTTTAATATAAGATTTCAGGGAAATTCTATCACACTTGTTCAATTTACGTCGCTCCTATTTCAGATAGCTATTGGGCTAAGCGGCATCTCAAAGCGCATGAAATGGCGAGTACAATGCACTATTAAACTTCTATGGTAATGCAAACAGAGACCCGATTAGATCATTTTATATTACGGTTAATATAAGAATTCAGCGTAATTCTATCACATTTGTTCAACATACGTCGCTCCTATTTCAGATAGTGTACTGGGCTAGGCGGCATCTTAAAGCGCGTGGAAGGGCGAGCAAAATGCACTACTAAACTTCTATGATAGGGCAATCAGAGTCCCGTTTAGATCATTTTATATTTTGTTTAATATAAGATTTCAGGGAAATTCTATCACATTTGTTCAATTTACGTCGCTCCTATTTCAGATAGCTATTGGGCTAAGCGGCATCTCAAAGCGCATGAAATGACGAGAGAAATGCACTATTAAACTTCTAGGATAAGGCAAACAGGGAACCGATTAGATCATTTTATATTTTGGTTAATATAAGAATTCAGCGAAATTCTATCACATTTGTTCAATTTACGTCGATCCTATTTCAGATAGCTTATTGGGCTAAGCGGCATCTCAAAGCGCATGAAGTGGCGAGTAAAATGCACTATTAAACTTCTAGGGTAGGGCGAGCAGAGACCAGATTAGATCATTTTATATTATGGTTAATTTAAGAATTCAGCGAAATTCTCTCAGATTTGTTCAATTTATGTCGCTGATATTTCAGATAGCGTATTGGGCTAAGCGGCATCTCAAAGCGCAAGAAATGGCGAGTAAAATGCACTATTAAACTTCTAGGGTAGGGCAAACAGAGACCCGATTAGGTCATTTCATATTACGGTTAATTTCAGAATTCAGAAAAATTCTATCACATTTGTTCAATTTACGTCGCTCCTATTTCAGATAGCGTACTCGGATAGGCGGCATCTCAAAGCGCATGAAATGGCCAGTAAAATGCACTATTAAACTTCTAGGATAAGGCAAACGGAGACCCGATTAGACCACTTCATATTACGGTTAATATAAGAATTCAGCGTGATTCTATCACATTTGTTCAACTTACGTCGCTCCTATTTCAGATAGCCTACTGGGCTAGGCGGCATCTTAAAGCGCGTGGAATGACGAGTAAAATGCACTATTAAACTTCTATGATAGGGCAATCAGAGACCCGATTAGATCATTTTATATTTTGGTTAATATAAAAATTCAGCGAAATTCTATCACATTTGTTCAATTTACGTCGCTCCAATTTCAGATAGCTTATTGGGCTAAGCGGCATCGCAAAGCGCAGGAATTGACGAGTGAAATGCACTATTAAACTTCTTGGGTAGGGCGAACAAAGACCCGATTAGATCATTTTATATTAAGGTTAATATAAGAATTCAGCGAAATTCTATCACATTTGTTCAACTTACGTAGCTCCTATTTCAGATAGCCTACTGGGCTAGGCGGCAACTTAAAGCGCGTGGAATGGCGAATAAAATGCACTGTTAAACCTCTAGGGTAGGGCAAACAGAGACCCGATTAGATCATTTCATATTATGGTTTATTTAAGAATTCAGCGAAATTCTATCACATTTGTTCAATTTACGTCGCTCCTATGTCAGATAGCGTATTGGGCTAAGCGGCATCTCAAAGCGCATGAAATGGCGTGTGAAATGCACTATTAATCTTCTAGGGTAGGGCAATCAGAGACCCCATTAGATCATTTTATATTATGGTTAATTTAAGAATTCAGCGTAATTCTATCACATTTGTTCAATTTACGTCGCTCATGTTGCAGATAGCGTATTGGGCTAAGCGGCATCTCAAAGCGCATGAAATGGCGAGTAAAATGCACTATTAAATTTCTAGGGTAAGGCAAACCGAGACCCGATTAGATCATTTAATATTACGGTTAATATAAGAATTCAGCGTATTTATATCACATTTGTTCAACATACGTCGCTCCTATTTCAGATAGTGTACTGGGCTAGGCGGCATCTTAAAGCGCGTGGAAGGGCGAGTAAAATGCACTACTAAACTTCTATGATAGGGCAATCAGAGTCCCGTTTAGATCATTTTATATTTTGTTTAATATAAGATTTCATGGAAATTCTATCACATTTGTTCAATTTACGTCGCTCCTATTTCAGATAGCGTTTTGGGCTAAGCGGCATCTCAAAGCGCATGAAATGGCGAATGAAATGCACTATTAAACTTCTAGGCTAGGGCGAACAGAGACCTGATTAGATCATTTTATATTATGGTTAACTCAAGAATTCATCGAAATTCTATCTCATTTGTTCAATTTACATCGCTCCTATTTCAGATAGCGTACTGGGCTAAGCGGCATCTCAAAGCGCATGAAATGACGAGTGAAACGCACTATTAATCTTCTTGGGTAGAGCGAACAGAGACCCGATTAGAACATTTCACATTAAGGTTAATATAAGAATTCAGCGTAATTCTATCACATTTGTTCAACTTACGTCGCTCCTATTTCAGATAGCGTACTGGGCAAGGCGACATCTCAAAGCGCGTGGAAGGGCGAGTAAAATGCACTACTAAAATTCTGTGATAGGACAATCAGAGTCCCGATTAGAACATTTTATATTTTGTTTACTATAAGATTTCAGGGAAATTCTATCACATTTGTTCAATTTACGTCGCTCCTATTTCAGATAGCGTATTGGGCTAAGCGGCATCTCAAAGCGCATGAAATGGCGAATAAAATGCACTATTAAACTTCTAGGCTAGGGCAAACAGAGACCCGATTAGATCATTTCATATTATGGTTTATTTAAGAATTCAGAAAAATTCTATCACATTTGTCCAATTTACGTCGCTCCTACTTCAGATAGCTTATTGAGCTAAGCGGCATCTCAAAGGGCATGAAATGACGTGTGAAATGCACTAGTAATCTTCTAGGGTAGGGCGAACAGAGACCCGATTAGATCATTTTACATTAAGGTTAATATAAGAATTCAGCGTAATTATATCACATTTGTTCAACATACGTCGCTCCTATTTCAGATAGCGTACTGGGCTAGGCGGCATCTTAAAGCGCGTGGAATGGCGAGTAAAATGCACTTTTAAACTTCTATGATAGGGCAATCATAGACCCGATTAGATCATTTTATATTTTGGTTAATATAAGAATTCAGCGAGATTCTCTCACATTTGTTCAATTTACGTCGCTGATATTTCAGGTAGCGTAAAGGGCTAAGCGGCATCTCAAAGCGCAAGAAATGGCGAGTAAAATGAACTATTAAACTTCTAGGGTAGGGCAATCAGAGACCCGATTCGATCATTTTACATTATGGTTAATTTAAGAATTCAGCAAAATTCTATCACATTTGTTCAACTTACGTCGCTCCTATTTCAGATAGCGTACTGGGCAAGGCGACATCTCAAAGCGCGTGGAAGGGCGAGTAAAATGCACTACTAAAATTCTGTGATAGGACAATCAGAGTCCCGATTAGAACATTTTATATTTTGTTTACTATAAGATTTCAGGGAAATTCTATCACATTTGTTCAATTTACGTCGCTCCTATTTCAGATAGCGTATTGGGCTAAGCGGCATCTCAAAGCGCATGAAATGGCGAATAAAATGCACTATTAAACTTCTAGGCTAGGGCGAACAGAGACCTGATTAGATCATTTTATATTATGGTTAATTCAAGAATTCATCGAAATTCTATCTCATTTGTTCAATTTACATCGCTCCTATTTCAGATAGCGTACTGGGCTAAGCGGCATCTCAAAGCGCATGAAATGACGAGTGAAACGCACTATTAATCTTCTTGGGTAGAGCGAACAGAGACCCGATTAGAACATTTCACATTAAGGTTAATATAAGAATTCAGCGTAATTCTATCACATTTGTTCAACTTACGTCGCTCCTATTTCAGATAGCGTACCGGGCTAGGCGGCATCTCAAAGCGCATGAAATGGCGAGTAAAATTCACTATTAAACTTCTAGGGTAGGGCAAACAGAGACCCGATGAGATCAATTTATATTAAGGTTAATATATGTATTCAGGGAAATTCTATCACATTTGTTCAACTTACGTCGTTCCTATTTCAGCTAGCGTACTGGGCTAGGCGGCATCTTAAAACGCGAAGAATGGCGAGTAAAACGCACTACTAAACTTCTATGATACGGCAATCAGAGAGCCGATTAGATCATTTTATATTTTGGTTAATATAAGAATTCAGCGAAATTCTATCACAATTGTTCTATTTACATCGCTCCTATTGCAGATAGCGTATTGGGCTAAGCGGCATCTCAAAGCGCATGAAATGGCGAGTAAAATGCACTGTTAAACTTCTAGGGTAGGGCAAACAGAGACCCGATGAGATCAATTTATATTAAGGTTAATATATGTATTCAGGGAAATCCTATCACATTTGTTCAACTTACGTCGTTCCTATTTCAGCTAGCGTACTGGGCTAGGCGGCATCTTAAAACGCGAAGAATGGCGAGTAAAATGCACTACTAAACTTCTATGATACGGCAATCAGAGAGCCGATTAGATCATTTTATATTTTGGTTAATATAAGAGTTCAGCGAAATTCTATCACAATTGTTCTATTTACATCGCTCCTATTGCAGATAGCGTATTGGGCTAAGCGGCATCTCAAAGCGCATGAAATGGCGAGTAAAGTGCACTGTTAAACTTCTAGGGTAGGGCAAACAGAGACCCGATTAGATCATTTCATATTATGGTTTATTTAAGAATTCAGAAAAATTCTATCACATTTGTCCAATATACGTCGCACCTATTTCAGATAGCTTATTGAGCTAAGCGGCATCTCAAAGGGCATGAAATGACGTGTGAAATGCACTAGTAATCTTCTAGGGTAGGGCGAACAGAGACCCGATTAGATCATTTTACATTAAGGTTAATATAAGAATTCAGCGAGATTCTCTCACATTTGTTCAATTTACGTCGCTGATATTTCAGATAGCGTATTGGGATAAGCGGCATCTCAAAGCGCATGAAATGACGAGTGAAATGCACTATTAATCTTCTAGGGTAGGGCGAACAGAGACCCGATTAGATCATTTTACATTAAGGTTAATATAAGAATTCAGCGAGATTCTCTCACATTTGTTCAATTTACGTCGCTGATATTTCAGATAGCGTATTGGGCTAAGCGGCATCTCAAAGCGCAAGAAATGGCGAGTAAAATGAACTATTAAACTTCTAGGGTAGGGCAATCAGAGACCCGATTCGATCATTTTACATTATGGTTAATTTAAGGATTCAGCAAAATTCTATCACATTTGTTCAACTTACGTCGCTCCTATTTCAGATAGCGTACTGGGCTAGGCGGCACCTTAAAGCGCGTGGAATGACGAGTAAAATGCACTGTTAAACTTCTAGGGTAGGGCAAACAGAGACCCGATTAGACCACTTCATATTACGGTTAATATAAGAATTCAGCGTGATTCTATCACATTTGTTCAACTTACGTCGCTCCTATTTCAGATAGCGTACTGGGCTAGGCGGCATCTTAAAGCGCGTGGAATGGCGAGCAAAATGCACTCTTAATCTTCTATGATAGGGCAATCAGAGACCCGATTAGATCATTTTATATTTTGGTTAATATAAGAATTCAGCGAAATTCTATCACATTTGTTCAATTTACGTTGCTCCTATTTCAGATAGCGTACTGGGATAGGCGGCATCTTAAAGCGCGTGGAATGACGAGTAAAATGCACTATTAAACTTCTATGATAGGGCAATCAGAGACCCGATTAGATCATTTTATATTTTGGTTAATATAAAAATTCAGCGAAATTCTATCACATTTGTTCAATTTACGTCGCTCCAATTTCAGATAGCTTATTGGGCTAAGCGGCATCGCAAAGCGCAGGAATTGACGAGTGAAATGCACTATTAAACTTCTTGGGTAGGGCGAACAAAGACCCGATTAGATCATTTTATATTAAGGTTAATATAAGAATTCAGCGAAATTCTATCACATTTGTTCAACTTACGTAGCTCCTATTTCAGATAGCCTACTGGGCTAGGCGGCAACTTAAAGCGCGTGGAATGGCGAATAAAATGCACTGTTAAACCTCTAGGGTAGGGCAAACAGAGACCCGAATAGATCATTTCATATTATGGTTTATTTAAGAATTCAGCGAAATTCTATCACATTTGTTCAATTTACGTCGCTCCTATGTCAGATAGCGTATTGGGCTAAGCGGCATCTCAAAGCGCATGAAATGGCGTGTGAAATGCACTATTAATCTTCTAGGGTAGGGCAATCAGAGACCCCATTAGATCATTTTATATTATGGTTAATTTAAGAATTCAGCGTAATTCTATCACATTTGTTCAATTTACGTCGCTCATGTTGCAGATAGCGTATTGGGCTAAGCGGCATCTCAAAGCGCATGAAATGGCGAGTAAAATGCACTATTAAACTTCTAGGGTAGGGCAAACCGAGACCCGATTAGATCATTTAATATTACGGTTAATATAAGAATTCAGCGTATTTATATCACATTTGTTCAACATACGTCGCTCCTATTTCAGATAGTGTACTGGGCTAGGCGGCATCTTAAAGCGCGTGGAAGGGCGAGTAAAATGCACTACTAAACTTCTATGATAGGGCAATCAGAGTCCCGTTTAGATCATTTTATATTTTGTTTAATATAAGATTTCATGGAAATTCTATCACATTTGTGCAATTTACGTCGCTCCTATGTCAGATAGCGTATCGGGCTAAGCGGCATCTCAAAGCGCATGAAATGGCGAATGAAATGCACTATTAATCTTCTAGGGTAGGGCAGTCAGAGACCCGATTAGATCATTTTATATTACGGTTAATATAAGAATTCAGAGTAATTCTATCACATTTGTTCAATTTACGTCGCCCCTATTTCAGATAGCGTATTGGGCTAAGCGGCATCTCAAAGCGCATGAAATGGCGAGTCAAATGCACTACTAAACTTCTATGATAGGGCAATCAGAGTCCCGTTTAGATCATTTTATATTATGGTTAATTTAAGAATTCAGCGTAATTCTGTCACATTTGTTCAATTTACGTCGCTCCTATTTCAGATAGCGTATTGGGCTAAGCGGCATCTCAAAGCGCATGGATTGACGAGTGAAATGCACTATTAAACTTCTAGGGTAGGGCGAACAGAGATCCGAATAGATCATTTTATATTACGGTTAATATAAGAATTCAGCGTAATTCTATCACATTTGTTCAACTTTAGTCGCTCCTATTTCAGATAGCGTACTGGGCTAGGCGACATCTCAAAGCGCGTGGAAGGGCGAGTAAAATGCACTACTAAACTTCTATGATAGGGCAATCAGAGTCCCGTTTAGATCATTTTATATTTTGTTTAATATAAGATTTCATGGAAATTCTATCACATTTGTTCAATTTACGTCGCTCCTATTTCAGATAGCGTATTGGACTAAGCGGCATCTCAAAGCGCAAGAAATGGCAAGTAAAATGAACTATTAAACTTCTAGGGTAGGGCAAACAGAGACCCGATTCGATCATTTTATATTATGGTTAATTTAAGAATTCTGCGAAATTCTATCACATTTGTTCAATTTTCGTCGCTCCTTTTGCAGATAGCGTATTGGGCTAAGCGGCATCTCAAAGCGCATGAAATGGCGAGTAAAATGCACTATTAAACTTCTAGGATAAGGCAAACAGGGAACCGATTAGATCATTTTATATTACGGTTAATATAAGGATTCAGGGAAATTCTATCACATTTGTTCAATTTACGTCGCTCCTATGTCAGATAGCGTATCGGGCTAAGCGGCATCTCAAAGCGCATGAAATGGAGAGTGAAATGCACTATTAAACTTCTAGGGTAGGGCGAACAGAGACCCGATTAGATCATTTTACATTAAGGTTAATATAAGTATTCAGGGAAATTCTATCACGTTTGTTCAATTTACGTCGCTCCTATTTCAGATAGCGTATTGGGCTAAGCGGCATCTCAAAGCGCATGAAATGGCGAGTAAAATGCACTGTTAAACTTCTAGGGTAGGGCAAACAGAGACCCGATTAGATCATTTCATATTATGGTTTATTTGAGAATTCAGAAAAATTCTATCACATTTGTCCAATTTACGTCGCTCCTATTTCAGATAGCTTATTGAGCTAAGCGGCATCTCAAAGGGCATGAAATGGCAAGTAAAATGAACTATTAAACTTCTAGGGTAGGGCAAACAGAGACCCGATTCGATCATTTTATATTATGGTTAATTTAAGAATTCAGCGAAATTCTATCACATTTGTTCAATTTACGTCGCTGATATTTCAGATAGCGTATTGGGCTAAGCGGCATCTCAAAGCGCAAGAAATGGCGAGTAAAATGTACTATTAAACTTCTAGGGTAGGGCAAACAGAGACCCGATTAGATCAATTTATATTATGGTTAATTTAAGAATTCAGCAAAATTCTATCACATTATTTCAATTTACGTCGCTCCTATGTCAGATAGCGTATTGGGCTATGCGGCATCTCGAAGAGCATGAAATGACGAGTAAAATGCACTGTTAACCTTCTAGGGTAGGGCAAACAGAGACCCGATTAGATCATTTTATATTACGGTTAATATAAGAATTCAGCGAAATTCTATCACATTTGTTCAATTTACGTCGCTCCTATTTCAGATAGCGTACTGGGCTAGGCGGCATCTTAAAGCGCGTGGAATGGCGAGTAAAATGCACTTTTAAACTTCTGTGATAGGGCAATCATAGACCCGATTAGATCATTTTATATTTTGGTTAATATAAGAATTCAGCGAGATTCTCTCACATTTGTTCAATTTACGTCGCTGATATTTCAGATAGCGTAAAGGGCTAAGCGGCATCTCAAAGCGCAAGAAATGGCGAGTAAAATGAACTATTAAACTTCTAGGGTAGGGCAATCAGAGACCCGATTCGATCATTTTACATTATGGTTAATTTAAGAATTCAGCAAAATTCTATCACATTTGTTCAACTTACGTCGCTCCTATTTCAGATAGCGTACTGGGCAAGGCGACATCTCAAAGCGCGTGGAAGGGCGAGTAAAATGCACTACTAAAATTCTGTGATAGGACAATCAGAGTCCCGATTAGAACATTTTATATTTTGTTTACTATAAGATTTCAGGGAAATTCTATCACATTTGTTCAATTTACGTCGCTCCTATTTCAGATAGCGTTTTGGGCTAAGCGGCATCTCAAAGCGCATGAAATGGCGAATAAAATGCACTATTAAACTTCTAGGCTAGGGCGAACAGAGACCTGTTAGATCATTTTATATTATGGTTAATTCAAGAATTCATCGAAATTCTATCTCATTTGTTCAATTTACATCGCTCCTATTTCAGATAGCGTACTGGGCTAAGCGGCATCTCAAAGCGCATGAAATGACGAGTGAAACGCACTATTAATCTTCTTGGGTAGAGCGAAGAGAGACCCGATTAGAACATTTCACATTAAGGTTAATATAAGAATTCAGCGTAATTCTATCACATTTGTTCAACTTACGTCGCTCCTATTTCAGATAGCGTACCGGGCTAGGCGGCATCTCAAAGCGCATGAAATGGCGAGTAAAATTCACTATTAAACTTCTACGGTAGGGCAAACAGAGACCCGATTAGATCAATTTATATTAAGGTTAATATATGTATTCAGGGAAATTCTATCACATTTGTTCAACTTACGTCGTTCCTATTTCAGCTAGCGTACTGGGCTAGGCGGCATCTTAAAACGCGAAGAATGGCGAGTAAAATGCACTACTAAACTTCTATGATACGGCAATCAGAGAGCCGATTAGATCATTTTATATTTTGGTTAATATAAGAATTCAGCGAAATTCTATCACAATTGTTCTATTTACATCGCTCCTATTGCAGATAGCGTATTGGGCTAAGCGGCATCTCAAAGCGCATGAAATGGCGAGTAAAATGCACTGTTAAACTTCTAGGGTAGGGCAAACAGAGACCCGATTAGATCATTTCATATTATGGTTTATTTAAGAATTCAGAAAAATTCTATCACATTTGTCCAATTTACGTCGCTCCTATTTCAGATAGCTTATTGAGCTAAGCGGCATCTCAAAGGGCATGAAATGACGTGTGAAATGCACTAGTAATCTTCTATGGTAGGGCGAACAGAGACCCGATTAGATCATTTTACATTAAGGTTAATATAAGAATTCAGCGAGATTCTCTCACATTTGTTCAATTTACGTCGCTGATATTTCAGATAGCGTATTGGGCTAAGCGGCATCTCAAAGCGCATGAAATGACGAGTGAAATGCACTATTAATCTTCTAGGGTAGGGCGAACAGAGACCCGATTAGATCATTTTACATTAAGGTTAATATAAGAATTCAGCGTAATTATATCACATTTGTTCAACATACGTCGCTCCTATTTCAGATAGTGTACTGGGCTAGGAGGCATCTTAAAGCGCATGAAATGACGAGTGAAATGCACTATTAATCTTCTAGGGTAGGGCGAACAGAGACCCGATTAGATCATTTTACATTAAGGTTAATATAAGAATTCAGCGAGATTCTCTCACATTTGTTCAATTTACGTCGCTGATATTTCAGATAGCGTATTGGACTAAGCGGCATCTCAAAGCGCAAGAAATGGCAAGCAAAATGAACTATTAAACTTCTAGGGTAGGGCAAACAGAGACCCGATTCGATCATTTTATATTATGGTTAATTTAAGAATTCAGCGAAATTCTATCACATTTGTTCAATTTACGTCGCTCCTATTGCAGATAGCGTATTGGGCTAAGCGGCATCTCAAAGCGCATGAAATGGCGAGTAAAATGCACTATTAAACTTCTGGGGTAGGGCAAACAGAGACCCGATTAGATCAATTTATATTATGGTTAATTTAAGAATTCAGCAAAATTCTATCACATTATTTCAATTTACGTCGCTCCTATGTCAGATAGCGTATTGGGCTATGCGGCATCTCGAAGAGCATGAAATGACGAGTAAAATGCACTGTTAACCTTCTAGGGTAGGGCAAACAGAGACCCGATTAGATCATTTTATATTACGATTAATATAAGAATTCAGCGAAATTCTATCACATTTGTTCAATTTACGTCGCTCCTATTTCAGATAGCGTACTGGGCTAGGCGGCATCTTAAAGCGCGTGGAATGGCGAGTAAAATGCACTTTTAAACTTCTATGATAGGGCAATCATAGACCCGATTAGATCATTTTATATTTTGGTTAATATAAGAATTCAGCGAGATTCTCTCACATTTGTTCAATTTACGTCGCTGATATTTCAGATAGCGTAAAGGGCTAAGCGGCATCTCAAAGCGCAAGAAATGGCGAGTAAAATGAACTATTAAACTTCTAGGGTAGGGCAATCAGAGACCCGATTCGATCATTTTACATTATGGTTAATTTAAGAATTCAGCAAAATTCTATCACATTTGTTCAACTTACGTCGCTCCTATTTCAGATAGCGTACTGGGCAAGGCGACATCTCAAAGCGCGTGGAAGGGCGAGTAAAATGCACTACTAAAATTCTGTGATAGGACAATCAGAGTCCCGATTAGAACATTTTATATTTTGTTTACTATAAGATTTCAGGGAAATTCTATCACATTTGTTCAATTTACGTCGCTCCTATTTCAGATAGCGTATTGGGCTAAGCGGCATCTCAAAGCGCATGAAATGGCGAATAAAATGCACTATTAAACTTCTAGGCTAGGGCGAACAGAGACCTGATTAGATCATTTTATATTATGGTTAATTCAAGAATTCATCGAAATTCTATCTCATTTGTTCAATTTACATCGCTCCTATTTCAGATAGCGTACTGGGCTAAGCGGCATCTCAAAGCGCATGAAATGACGAGTGAAATGCACTATTAATCTTCTAGGGTAGGGCGAACAGAGACCCGATTAGATCATTTTACATTAAGGTTAATATAAGAATTCAGCGAGATTCTCTCACATTTGTTCAATTTACGTCGCTGATATTTCAGATAGCGTATTGGGCTAAGCGGCATCTCAAAGCGCATGAAATGACGAGTGAAATGCACTATTAATCTTCTAGGGTAGGGCGAACAGAGACCCGATTAGATCATTTTACATTAAGGTTAATATAAGAATTCAGCGTAATTATATCACATTTGTTCAACATACGTCGCTCCTATTTCAGATAGTGTACTGGGCTAGGCGACATCTCAAAGCGCGTGGAAGGGCGAGTAAAATGCACTACTAAAATTCTGTGATAGGACAATCAGAGTCCCGATTAGAACATTTTATATTTTGTTTACTATAAGATGTCAGGGAAATTCTATCACATTTGTTCAATTTACGTCGCTCCTATTCCAGATAGCGTATTGGGCTAAGCGGCATCACAAAGCGCATGAAATGGCGACTAAAATGCACTATTAAACTTCTAGGGTAGGGCAAACAGAGACCCGATTAGATCATTTTATATTATGGTTAATTTAAGAATTCAGCAAAATTCTATCACATTTGTTCAAGTTACGTCGCTCCTATTTCAGATAGCGTACTGGGCTAGGCGGCATCTTAAAGCGCGTGGATTGGCGAGTAAAATGCACTACTAATCTTCTATGATAGGGCAATCAGAGACCCGATTAGATCATTTTATATTTTGATTAATATAAGGTTTCAGGGAAATTCTATCACATTTGTTCAATTTACGTCGCTCCTATTTCAGATAGCGTATTGGGCTAAGCCGGATCTCAAAGCGCATGAAATGGCGACTAAAATGCACTATTAAACTTCTAGGGTAGGGCAAACAGAGACCCGATTAGATCATTTTATATTATGGTTAATTTAAGAATTCAGCCGAATTCTATCACATTTGTTCAATTTACGTCGCTCCTATTTCAGATAGCGTACAGGGCTAGGCGGAATCTTAAAGCGCGTGGATTGGCGAGTAAAATGCACTATTAAACTTCTTGGATAAGGCAAACAGAGACCCGATTCGTTCATTTTATATTACCTTTAATATAAGAATTCAGCGTAATTCTATCACATTTGTTCAACTTACGTCGCTCCTATTTCAGATAGCGTATTGGGCTAAGCGGCATCTCAAAGCGCATGAAATGACAAGTGAAATGCAGTATTAATCTTCAAGGGTAGGGCGAACAGAGACCCGATTAGAACATTTTACATTAAGGTTAATATAAGAATTCAGCGAAATTCTCTCACATTTGTTCAATTTACGTCGCTCCTATTTCAGATAGCTTATTGGGCAAAGCGACTTCTCAAAGCGCAAGAAATGATGAGTAAAATGCACTATTAAACTTCTAGGGTAGGGCAAACAGAGACCCGATTAGATCATTTTATGTTATGGTTAATTTAAGAATTCAGCCAAATTCTATCACATTTGTTCAATTTGCGTCGCTCCTATTTCAGATAGCGTACTGGGCTAGGCGGAATCTTAAAGCGCGTGGATTGGCGAGTAAAATGCACTATTAAACTTCTATGATAGGGCAAACAGAGACCCGATTAGATCATTTTATATTATGGTTAATTTAAGACTTCAGCAAAATTCTATCACATTTGTTCAACTTACGTCGCTCCTATATCAGATAGCGTATTCGGCTAAGCGGCATCTCAAAGCGCATGAAATGACGAGTGAAATGCACCATTAGACTTCTATGGTAGGGCGAACACAGACCAGATTAGATCATTTTACATTAAGGTTAATATAAGGATTCACGAAAATTGTATCACATTTGTTCAATTTACGCCGCTCCTATGTCAGATAGCGTATTGGGCTAAGCGGCATCTTAAAGCGCGTGGAATGGCGAGTAAAATGCACTATTAAACTTCTATGGTAGGGCAATCAGAGACCCGATTAGATCACTTTATATTTTGGTTAATATAAGAATTCAGCGAAATTCTATCACATTTGTTCAATTTACGTCGCTCCTATTTCAGATAGCGTATTGGGCTAAGCGGCATCTCAAAGCGCAAGAAATGGCGAGTAAAATGCTCTATTAAACTTCTAGGGTAGGGCAAACAGAGACCCGATTAGGTCATTCCATATTATGGTTAATTTAAGAATTCAGAAAAATTCTATCACATTTGTTCAATTTACGTCGCTCCTATTTCAGATAGCGTACTGGGCTAAGCGGCATCTCAAAGCGCAAGAAATGGCGAGTAAAATGCACTATTAAACTTCTAGGGTAGGGCAAACAGAGACCCGATTAGATCATTTTATATTTTGGTTAATATAAGAATTCAGCGAAATTCTATCACATTTGTTTAATTTACGTCGCTCCTATTTCAGATAGCGTATTGGGATAAGCGGCATCTCAAAGCGCATGAAATGCTGAGTAAAATGCGCTATTAAACTTCTAGGGTAGGGCAATCAGAGACCCGATTAGATCATTTTATATTATGGTTAATTTAAGGATTCAGAAAAATTCTATCACATTTGTTCAATTTACGTCGCTCCTATTTCAGATAGCGTACCCGGATAGGTGGCATCTTAAAGCGCGAGGAATGGCGAGTAAAATGCACTATTAAACTTCTATGATAGGGCAATCAGAGACCCGATTAGATCACTTTATATTTTGGTTAATATAAGAATTCAGCGAAATTCTATCACATTTGTTCAATTTACGTCGCTCCTATGTCAGATAGCGTACTGGGCTAGGCGGCAACTTAAAGCGCGTGGAATGGCGAGTAAAATGCACTATTAAACTTCTATGATAGGGCAATCAGAGACCCGATTAGATCATTTTATATTTTGGTTAATATAAGAATTCAGCGAAATTCTATCACATTTGTTCAATTTACGTCGCTCCTATTTCAGATAGCGTACTGGGCTAAGCGGCATCTCAAAGCGCAAGAAATGGCGAGTAAAATGCACTATTAAACTTCTAGGGTAGGGCAAACAGAGACCCGATTAGATCATTTTATATTACGGTTAATATAAGAATTCAGCGTAATTCTGTCACATTCGTTCAACTTACGTAGCTCCTATTTCAGATAGCGTACTGGGCTCGGCGGCAACTTAAAGCGCGTGGAATGGCGAGTAAAATGCACTATTAAACTTCTATGATGGGGCAATCAGAGACCCGATTAGATCATTTTATATTTTGGTTAATATAAGAATTCAGCGAAATTCTATCACATTTGTTCAATTTACGTCGCTCCTATGTCAGATAGCGTATTGGGCTAAGCGGCATCTCAAAGCGCATGAAATGGCGAGTGAAATGCACTATTAATCTTCTAGGGTAGGGCAATCAGAGACCCCATTAGATCATTTTATATTATGGTTAATTTAAGAATTCAGCGAAATTCTCTCACATTTGTTCAATTTACGTCGCTGATATTTCAGACAGCGTATTGGGCTAAGCGGCATCTCAAAGCGCAAGAAATGGCGAGTAAAATGCACTATTAAACTTCAAGGGTGGGGCAAACAGAGACCAGTTTAGATCACTTTATATTATGGTTAATTTAAGAATTCAGCGAAATTCTATCTCATTTGTACAATTTACGTCGATCCTATTGCAGATAGCGTATTGGGCTAGGCGGCATCTCAAAGCGCATGAAATGGTGAGTAAAACGCACTATCAAACTTCTATGGTAATGCAAACAGAGACCCGATTAGATCATTTTATATTACGGTTAATTTAAGAATTCAGAAAAATTCTATCACATTTGTTCAATTTACGTCGCTCCTATTTCAGATAGCGTACTGGGCTAGGCGGCATCTTAAAGCGCGTGGAATGACGAGTAAAATGCACTATTAAACTTCTATGATAGGGCAATCAGACACCCGATTAGATCATTTTATATTTTGGTTAATATAAGAATTCAGCGAAATTCTATCACATTTGGTCAATTTACGTCGCTCCTATGTCAGATAGCGTACTGGGCTAGGCGGCAACTTAAAGCGCGTGGAATGGCGAGTAAAATGCACTATTAAACTTCTATGATAGGGCAATCAGAGACCCGATTAGATCATTTTATATTTTGGTTAATATAAGAATTCAGCGAAATTCTATCACATTTGTTCAATTTACGTCGCTCCTATTTCACATAGCGTATTGGGCTAAGCGGCATCTCAAAGCGCAAGGTATGGCGAGTAAAATGCACTATTAAACTTCTAGGGTAGGGCAAACAGAGACCCCATTAGATCATTTTATATTATGGTTATTTTAAGAATTCAGCAAAATTCTCTCACATTTGCTCAATTTCCGTCGCTGATATTTCAGATAGCGTATTGGGCTAAGCGGCATCTCAAAGCGCAAGAAATGGCGAGTAAAATGCACTATTAAACTTCTAGGGTAGGGCAAACAGAGACCCGATTAGGTCATTTCATATTATGGTTAATTTAAGAATTCAGAAAAATTCTATCACATTTGTTCAATTTACGTCGTTCCTATTTCAGATAGCGTACCCGGATAGGCGGCATCTTAAAGCGCGAGGAATGGCGAGTAAAATGAACTAATAAACTTCTATGATAGGGCAATCAGAGACCCGATTAGATAATTTTATATTGTGGTTAATTTAAGAATTCAGCGAAATTCTATCACATTTGTTCAATTTACATCGCTCCTATTTCAGATAGCGTATTGGGCTAAGCGGCATCTCAATGCGCATGAAATGGGCAGTAAAATGCACTATTAAACTTCTAGGATAAGGCAAACGGAGACCCGATTAGACCATTTCATATTACGGTTAATATAAGAATTCAGCGTTATTCTATCACATTTGTTCAACTTACGTCGCTCCTATTTCAGATAGCGTACTGGGCTTGGCGGCATCTTAAAGCGCGTGGAATGGCGAGCAAAATGCACTCTTAAACTTCTATGATAGGGCAATCAGAGACCCGATTAGATCATTTTTTATTTTGGTTAATATAAGAATTCAGCGAAATTCTATCACATTTGTTCAATTTACGTCGCTCCTATTTCAGATAGCGTATTGGGCTAAGCGGCATCTCAAAGCGGAAGATATGGCGAGTAAAATGCACTATTAAACTTCTAGGGTAGGGCAAACAGAGACCCCATTAGATCATTTTATATTATGGTTAATTTAAGAATTCAGCGAAATTCTATCACATTTGTTCAATTTACGTTGCTCCTATTTCAGATAGCGTATTGGGCTAAGCGGCATCTCAAAGCGCAAGAAATGGCGAGTAAAATGCACTATTAAACTTCTAGGGTGGGGCAAACAGAGACCAGTTTAGATCACTTTATATTATGGTTAATTTAAGAATTCAGCGAAATTCTATCTCATTTGTTCAATTTACGTCGATCCTATTGCAGATAGCGTATTGGGCTAAGCGGCATCTCAAAGCGCATGAAATGGCGAGTAAAATGCACTATTAAACTTCTATGGTAATGCAAACAGAGACCCGATTAGATCATTTTATATTACGGTTAATATAAGAATTCAGCGTAATTCTATCACATTTGTTCAACATACGTCGCTCCTATTTCAGATAGTGTACTGGGCTAGGCGGCATCTTAAAGCGCGTGGAAGGGCGAGCAAAATGCACTACTAAACTTCTATGATAGGGCAATCAGTGTCCCGTTTAGATCATTTTATATTTTGTTTAATATAAGATTTCAGGGAAATTCTATCACATTTGTTCAATTTACGTCGCTCCTATTTCAGATAGCTATTGGGCTAAGCGGCATCTCAAAGCGCAAGATATGGCGAGTAAAATGCACTATTAAACTTCTAGGGTAGGGCAAACAGAGACCCCATTAGATATTTTATATTATGGTTAATTTAAGAATTCAGCGAAATTCTATCACATTTGTTCAATTTACGTTGCTCCTATTTCAGATAGCGTATTGGGCTAAGCGGCATCTTAAAGCGCGTGGAATGACGAGTAAAATGCACTATTAAACTTCTATGATAGGGCAATCAGAGACCCGATTAGATCATTTTATATTTTGGTTAATATAAGATTTCAGCGAAATTCTATCACATTTGTTCAATTTACGTCGATCCTATTTCAGATAGCTTATTGGGCTAAGCGGCATCTCAAAGCGCATGAAGTGGCGAGTAAAATGCACTATTAAACTCCTAGGGTAGGGCGAACAAAGGCCCGATTAGATTATTTTACATTAAGGTTAATATAAGAATTCAGCGAAATTCTATCACATTTGTTCAATTTACATCGCTCCTATTTCAGATAGCGACTTGTGCTAAGCGGCATCTCAAAGCGCAAGAAATGGCGAGTAAAATGCACTATTAAACTTCTAGGGTAGGGCAAACAGAGACCACATTAGATCATTTTATATTATGGTTAATTTAAGAATTCAGCGAAATTCTCTCACATTTGTTCAATTTATGTCGCTGATATTTCAGATAGCGTATTGGGCTAAGCGGCATCTCAAAGCGCAAGAAATGGCGAGTAAAATGCACTATTAAACTTCTAGGGTAGGGCAAACAGAGACCCGATTAGGTCATTTCATATTATGGTTAATTTAAGAATTCAGAAAAATTCTATCACATTTGTTCAATTTACGTCGCTCCTATTTCAGATAGCGTACTCGGATAGGCGGCATCTCAAAGCGCATGAAATGGCCAGTAAAATGCACTATTAAACTTCTAGGATAAGGCAAACGGAGACCCGATTAGACCACTTCATATTACGGTTAATATAAGAATTCAGCGTGATTCTATCACATTTGTTCAACTTACGTCGCTCCTATTTCAGATAGCGTACTGGGCTAGGCGGCATCTTAAAGCGCGTGGAATGGCGAGCAAAATGCACTCTTAATCTTCTATGATAGGGCAATCAGAGACCCGATTAGATCATTTTATATTTTGGTTAATATAAGAATTCAGCGAAATTCTATCACATTTGTTCAATTTACGTTGCTCCTATTTCAGATAGCGTATTGGGCTAAGCGGCATCTTAAAGCGCGTGGAATGACGAGTAAAATGCACTATTAAACTTCTATGATAGGGCAATCAGAGACCCGATTAGATCATTTTATATTTTGGTTAATATAAGAATTCAGCGAAATTCTATCACATTTGTTCAATTTACGTCGATCCTATTTCAGATAGCTTATTGGGCTAAGCGGCATCTCAAAGCGCATGAAGTGGCGAGTAAAATGCACTATTAAACTCCTAGGGTAGGGCGAACAAAGGCCCGATTAGATTATTTTACATTAAGGTTAATATAAGAATTCAGCGAAATTCTATCACATTTGTTCAATTTACATCGCTCCTATTTCAGATAGCGACTTGTGCTAAGCGGCATCTCAAAGCGCAAGAAATGGCGAGTAAAATGCACTATTAAACTTCTAGGGTAGGGCAAACAGAGACCACATTAGATCACTTTATATTATGGTTAATTTAAGAATTCAGCGAAATTCTCTCACATTTGTTCAATTTATGTCGCTGATATTTCAGATAGCGTATTGGGCTAAGCGGCATCTCAAAGCGCAAGAAATGGCGAGTAAAATGCACTATTAAACTTCTAGGGTAGGGCAAACAGAGACCCGATTAGGTCATTTCATATTATGGTTAATTTAAGAATTCAGAAAAATTCTATCACATTTGTTCAATTTACGTCGCTCCTATTTCAGATAGCGTACTCGGATAGGCGGCATCTCAAAGCGCATGAAATGGCCAGTAAAATGCACTATTAAACTTCTAGGATAAGGCAAACGGAGACCCGATTAGACCACTTCATATTACGGTTAATATAAGAATTCAGCGTGATTCTATCACATTTGTTCAACTTACGTCGCTCCTATTTCAGATAGCGTACTGGGCTAGGCGGCATCTTAAAGCGCGTGGAATGGCGAGCAAAATGCACTCTTAATCTTCTATGATAGGGCAATCAGAGACCCGATTAGATCATTTTATATTTTGGTTAATATAAGAATTCAGCGAAATTCTATCACATTTGTTCAATTTACGTTGCTCCTATTTCAGATAGCGTACTGGGCTAGGCGGCATCTTAAAGCGCCTGGAATGACGAGTAAAATGCACTATTAAACTTCTATGATACGGCAAACGGAGACCCGATTAGACCATTTCATATTACGGTTAATATAAGAATTCAGCGTTATTCTATCACATTTGTTCAACTTACGTCGCTCCTATTTCAGATAGCGTATTGGGCTAAGCGGCATCTCAAAGCGCAAGAAATGGCGAGTAAAATGCACTATTAAACTTCTAGGGTGGGGCAAACAGAGACCAGTTTAGATCACTTTATATTATGGTTAATTTAAGAATTCAGCGAAATTCTATCACATTTGTACAATTTACGTCGATCCTATTGCAGATAGCGTATTGGGCTAAGCGGCATCTCAAAGCGCATGAACTGGCGAGTAAAATGCACTATTAAACTTCTATGGTAATGCAAACAGAGACCCGATTAAATCATTTTATATTACGGTTAATATAAGAATGCAGCGTAATTCTATCACATTTGTTCAACATACGTCGCTCCTATTTCAGATAGTGTACTGGGCTAGGCGGCATCTTAAAGCGCGTGGAAGGGCGACCAAAATGCACTACTAAACTTCTATGATAGGGCAATCAGAGTCCCGTTCAGATCATTTTATATTTTGTTTAATATAAGATTTCAGGGAAATTCTATCACATTTGTTCAATTTACATCGCTCCTATTTCAGATAGCTATGGGGCTAAGCGGCATCTCAAAGCGCATGAAGTGGCGAGTAAAATGCACTATTAAACTTCTAGGGTAGGGCGAACAAAGACCCGATTAGATTATTTTACATTAAGGTTAATATAAGTATTCAGCGAAATTCTGTCACATTTGTTCAATTTACATCGCTCCTATTTCAGATAGCGACTTGTGCTAAGCGGCATCTCAAAGCGCAAGAAATGGCGAGTAAAATGCACTATTAAACTTCTAGGGTAGGGCAAACAGAGACCCGATTAGGTCATTTCATATTATGGTTAATTTAAGAATTCAGAAAAATTCTATCACATTTGTTCAATTTACGTCGCTCCTATTTCAGATAGCGTACTGGGCTAAGCGGCATCTCAAAGCGCAAGAAATGGCGAGTAAAATGCACTATTAAACTTCTAGGGTAGGGCAATCAGAGACCCGATTAGATCATTTTATATTATGGTTAATTTAAGGATTCAGAAAAATTCTATCACATTTGTTCAATTTACGTCGCTCCTATTTCGGATAGCGTACCCGGATAGGTGGCATCTTAAAGCGCGAGGAATGGCGAGTAAAATGCATTATTAAACTTCTAGGGTAAGGCAATCAGAGACCCGATTAGATCATTTCATATTACGGTTAATATAAGAATTCAGCGTTATTCTATCACAGTTGTTCAACTTACGTCGCTCCTATTTCAGATAGCGTACTGGGCTAGGCGGCATCTTAAAGCGCGTGGAATGGCGAGCAAAATGCACTCTTAAACTTCTATGATAGGGCAATCAGAGACCCGATTAGATCATTTTATATTTTGGTTAATATAAGAATTCAGCGAAATTCTATCACATTTGTTCAATTTACGTCGCTCCTATTTCACATAGCGTATTGGGCTAAGCGGCATCTCAAAGCGCAAGGTATGGCGAGTAAAATGCACTATTAAACTTCTAGGGTAGGGCAAACAGAGACCCCATTAGATCATTTTATATTATGGTTATTTTAAGAATTCAGCAAAATCCTATCACATTTGTTCAATTTACGTCGTTCCTATTTCAGATAGCATACTGGGCTAGGCGGCAACTTAAAGCGCGCGGAATGGCGAGTAAAATGCACTATTAAACTTCTATGATAGGGCAATCAGAGACCCGATTAGGTCATTTTATATTGTGGTTAATTTAAGAATTCAGCGAAATTCTATCACATTTGTTGAATTTACATCGCTCCTATTTCAGATAGCGTATTGGGCTAAGCGGCATCTCAATGCGCATGAAATGGCCAGTAAAATGCACTATTAAACTTCTAGGATAAGGCAAACGGAGACCCGATTAGGTCATTTCATATTATGGTTAATTTAAGACTTCAGCGTAATTCTATCACATTTGTTCAATTTACGTCGTTCATGTTGCAGATAGCGTATTGGGCTAAGCGGCATTTCAAAGCGCATGAAATGGCGAGTAAAATGCACTATTAAACTTCTAGGGTAAGGCAAACCGAGACCCGATTAGATCATTTAATATTACGGTTAATATAAGAATTCAGCGTATTTATATCACATTTGTTCAACATACGTCGCTCCTATTTCAGATAGTGTACTGGGCTAGGCGGCATCTTGAAGCGCGTGGAAGGGCGAGTAAAATGCACTACTAAACTTCTATGATAGGGCAATCAGAGTCCCGTTTAGATCATTTTATATTTTGTTTAATATAAGATTTCATGGAAATTCTATCACATTTGTGCAATTTACGTCGCTCCTATTTCAGATAGCGTATTGGGCTAAGCGGCATCTCAAAGCGCATGAAATTACGAGAGAAATGCACTATTAAAGTTCTTGGGTAGGGCAAACAGAGACCCGATTATATCATTTTATATTATGGTTAATTTAAGAATTCAGCGAAATTCTATCACATTTGTTCAATTTACGTCGCTCCTATGTCAGATAGCGTATCGGGCTAAGCGGCATCTCAAAGCGCATGAAATGGCGAGTGAAATGCACTATTAATCTTCTAGGGTAGGGCAATCAGAGACCCCATTAGATCATTTTATATTATGGTTAATTTAAAAATTCAGCGAAATTCTATCACACTTGTTCAATTTACATCGCTCCTATTTCAGATAGCGACTTGTGCTAAGCGGCATCTCAAAGCGCAGGAAATGGCGAGTAAAATGCACTATTAAACTTCTAGGGTAGGGCAAACAGAGAACCCATTAGATCATTTTATATTATGGTTAATTTAAGAATTCAGCGAAATTCTCTCACATTTGTTCAATTTACGTCGCTGATATTTCAGATAGCGTATTGGGCTAAGCGGCATCTCAAAGCGCAAGAAATGGCGAGTAAAATGCACTATTAAACTTCTAGGGTAGGGCAAACAGAGACCCGATTAGGTCATTTCATATTATGGTTAATTTAAGAATTCAGAAAAATTCTATCACATTTGTTCAATTTACGTCGTTCCTATTTCAGATAGCGTACCCGGATAGGCGGCATCTTAAAGCGCGAGGAATGGCGAGTAAAATGGACTAATAAACTTCTATGATAGGGCAATCAGAGACCCGATTAGATCATTTTATATTTTGGTTAATATAAGAATTCAGCGAAATTCTATCACATTTGTTCAATTTACGTCGCTCCTATGTCAGATAGCGTATCGGGCTAAGCGGCATCTCAAAGCGCATGAAATGGCGAGTGAAATGCACTATTAATCTTCTAGGGTAGGGCAATCAGAGACCGCATTAGATCATTTTATATTATGGTTAATTTAAGAATTCAGCGAAATTCTATCACACTTGTTCAATTTACATCGCTCCTATTTCAGATAGCGACTTGTGCTAAGCGGCATCTCAAAGCGCAGGAAATGGCGAGTAAAATGCACTATTAAACTTCTAGGGTAGGGCAAACAGAGAACCCATTAGATCATTTTATATTATGGTTAATTTAAGAATTCAGCGAAATTCTCTCACATTTGTTCAATTTACGTCGCTGATATTTCAGATAGCGTATTGGGCTAAGCGGCATCTCAATGCGCATGAAATGGCCAGTAAAATGCACTATTAAACTTCTAGGATAAGGCAAACGGAGACCCGATTAGACCATTTCATATTATGGTTAATATAAGAATTCAGCGTTATTCTATCACATTTGTTCAACTTACGTCGCTCCTATTTCAGATAGCGTACTGGGCTAGGCGGCATCTTAAAGCGCGTGGAATGGCTAGCAAAATGCACTCTTAAACTTCTATGATAGGGCAATCAGAGACCCGATTAGATCATTTTATATTTTGGTTAATATAAGAATTCAGCGAAATTCTATCACATTTGTTCAATTTACGTCGCTCCTATTTCAGATAGCGTATTGGGCTAGGCGGCATCTCAAAGCGCGTGGAAGGGCGAGCAAAATGCATTACTAAACTTCTATGATAGGGCAATCAGAGTCCCGTTTAGATCATTTTATATTTTGTTTAATATAAGATTTCAGGGAAATTCTATCACATTTGTTCAATTTACGTCGCTCCTATTTCAGATAGCTATTGGGCTAAGCGGCATCTCAAAGCGCATGAAATGACGAGAGAAATGCACTATTAAACTTCTTGGGTAGGGCGAACAGAGACCCGATTACATCATTTTATATTATGGTTAATTTAAGAATTCAGAAAAATTCTATCACATTTGTTCAATATACGTCGCTCCTATTTCAGATAGCGTACTGGGCTAGGCGGCATCTTAAAGCGCGTGGAATGACAAGTAAAATGCACTATTAAACTTCTATGATAGGGCAATCAGAGACCCGATTAGATCATTTTATATTTTGGTTAATATAAGAATTCAGCGAAATTCTATCACATTTGTTCAATTTACGTCGATCCTATTTCAGATAGCTTATTGGGCTAAGCGGCATCTCAAAGCGCATGAAGTGGCGAGTAAAATGCACTATTAAACTTCTAGGGTAGGGCGAACAAAGACCCGATTAGATTATTTTACATTAAGGTTAATATAAGAATTCAGCGAAATTCTATCACATTTGATCAATTTACATCGCTCCTATTTCAGATAGCGACTTGTGCTAAGCGGCATCTCAAAGCGCAAGAAATGGCGAGTAAAATGCACTATTACACTTCTAGGGTAGGGCAAACAGAGACCACATTGGATCATTCTATATTATGGTTAATTTAAGAATTCAGCGAAATTCTCTCACATTTGTTCAATTTATGTCGCTGATATTTCAGATAGCGTATTGGGCTAAGCGGCTTCTCAAAGCGCAAGAAATGGCGAGTAAAATGCACTATTAAACTTCTAGGGTAGGGCAAACAGAGACCACATTAGATCATTCTATATTATGGTCAATTTAAGAATTCAGCGAAATTCTCTCACATTTGTTCAATTTATGTCGCTGATATTTCAGATAGCGTATTGGGCTAAGCGGCATCTCAAAGCGCAAGAAATGGCGAGTAAAATGCACTATTAAACTTCTGGGGTAGGGCAATCAGAGTCCCGATTAGATCATTTCATATTACGGTTAATATAAGAATTCAGCGTTATTCTATCACATTTGTTCAACTTACGTCGCTCCTATTTCAGATAGCGTACTGGGCTAGGCGCATCTTAAAGCGCGTGGAATGGCGAGCAAAATGCACTCTTAAACTTCTATGATAGGGCAATCAGAGACCCGATTAGATCATTTTATATTTTGGTTAATATAAGAATTCAGCGAAATTCTATCACATTTGTTCAATTTACGTCGCTCCTATTTCAGATAGCGTATTGGGCTAAGCGGCATCTCAAAACGCAAGATATGGCGAGTAAAATGCACTATTAAACTTCTAGGGTAGGGCAAACAGAGACCCCATTAGATCATTTTATATTATGGTTATTTTAAGAATTCAGCAAAATTCTATCACATTTGTTCAATTTACGTCGTTCCTATTTCAGATAGCATACTGGGCTAGGCGGCAACTTAAAGGGCGCGGAATGGCGAGTAAAATGCACTATTAAACTTCTATGATAGGGCAATCAGAGACCCGATTAGATCATTTTATATTGTGGTTAATTTAAGAATTCAGCGAAATTCTATCACATTTGTTCAATTTAAATCGCTCCTATTTCAGATAGCGAATTGGGCTAAGCGGCATCTCAATGCGCATGAAATGGCCAGTAAAATGCACTATTAAACTTCTAGGATAAGGCAAACGGAGACCCGATTAGGTCATTTCATATTATGGTTAATTTAAGAATTCAGCGTTATTCTATCACATTTGTTCAATTTACGTCGCTCCTATTTCAGATAGCGTACTGGGCTAAGCGGCATCTCAAAGCGCATAAAATGGCCAGTAAAATGCACTATTAAACTTCTAGGATAAGGCAAACGGAGACCCGATTAGACCATTTCATATTACGGTTAATATAAGAATTCAGCGTGACTCTATCACATTTGTTCAACTTACGTCGCTCCTATTTCAGATAGCGTACTGGGCTTGGCGGCATCTTAAAGCGCGTGGAATGGCGAGCAAAATGCACTCTTAATCTTCAATGATAGGGCAATCAGAGACCCGATTAGATCATTTTATATTTTGGTTAATATAAGAATTCAGCGAAATTCTATCACATTTGTTCAATTTACGTCGCTCCTATTTCAGATAGCGTATTGGGCTAAGCGGCATCTCAAAGCGCAAGAAATGGCGAGTAAAATGCTCTATTAAACATCTAGGGTAGGGCAAACAGAGACCCCATTACATCATTTTATATTATGGTTAATTTAAGAATTCAGCGAAATTCTATCACATTTGTTCAATTTACATTGCTCCTATTTCAGATAGCGTACTGGGCTAGGCGGCATCTTAAAGCGCGTGGAATGACGAGTAAAATGCACTATTAAACTTCTATGATAGGGCAAACAGAGACCCGATTAGATCATTTCATATTATGGTTTATTTAAGAATTCAGCGAAATTCTATCACATTTGTTCAATTTACGTCGCTCCTATGTCAGATAGCGTATTGGGCTAAGCGGCATCTCAAAGCGCATGAAATGGCGTGTGAAATGCACTATTAATCTTCTAGGGTAGGGCAATCAGAGACCCCATTAGATCATTTTATATTATGGTTAATTTAAGAATTCAGCGAAATTCTATCACATTTGTTCAATTTACGTCGCTCCTATGTCAGATAGCGTATTGGGCTATGCGGCATCTCAAAGCGCATGAAATGACGAGTAAAATGCACTGTTAAACTTCTAGGGTAGGGCAAACAGAGACCCGATTAGATCATTTTATATTACGGTTAATATAAGAATTCAGCGTAATTCTATCACATTTGTTCAATTTACGTCGCTCATGTTGCAGATTGCGTATTGGGCTAAGCGGCATTTCAAAGCGCATGAAATGGCGAGTAAAATGCACTATTAAATTTCTAGGGTAAGGCAAACCGAGACCCGATTAGATCATTTAATATTACGGTTAATATAAGTATTCAGCGTATTTATATCACATTTGTTCAACATGCGTCGCTCCTATTTCAGATAGTGTACTGGGCTAGGCGGCATCTTAAAGCGCGTGGAAGGGCGAGTAGAATGCACTACTAAACTTCTATGATAGGGCAATCAGCGTCCCGTTTAGATCATTTTATATTTTGTTTAATATAAGATTTCATGGAAATTCTATCACATTTGTGCAATTTACGTCGCTCCTATTTCAGATAGCGTATTGGGCTAAGCGGCATCTCAAAGCCCATGAAATTACGAGAGAAATGCACTATTAAAGTTCTTGGGTAGGGCAAACAGAGACCCGATTATATCATTTTATATTATGGTTAATTTAAGAATTCAGCAAAATTCTATCACATTTGTTCAACTTACGTAGCTCCTATTTCATATAGCGTACTGGGCTAGGCGGCAACTTAAAGCGCGTGGAATGGCGAGTGAAATGCACTATTAATCTTCTAGGGTAGGGCAACCAGAGACCCCATTAGATCATTTTATATTATGGTTAATTTAAGAATTCAGCGAAATTCTATCACATTTGTTCAATTTACGTTGCTCCTATTTCAGATAGCGTATTGGGCTAAGCGGCATCTCAAAGCGCAAGAACTGGCGAGTAAAATGCACTATTAAACTTCTAGGGTGGGGCAAACAGAGACCAGTTTAGATCACTTTATATTATGGTTAATTTAAGAATTCAGCGAAATTCTCTCACATTTGTTCAATTTACGTCGCTGATATTTCAGATAGCGTATTGGGCTAAGCGGCATCTCGAAGCGCATGAAATGGCGAGTACAATGCACTATTAAACTTCTATGGTAATGCAAACAGAGACCCGATTAGATCATTTTATATTACGGTTAATATAAGAATTCAGCGTAATTCTATCACATTTGTTCAACATACGTCGCTCCTATTTCAGATAGTGTACTGGGCTGGGCGGAATCTTAAAGCGCGTGGAAGGGCGAGCAAAATGCACTACTAAACTTCTATGATAGGGCAATCAGAGTCCCGTTTAGATCATTTTATATTTTGTTTAATATAAGATTTCAGGGAAATTCTATCACATTTGTTCAATTTACGTCGCTCCTATTTCAGATAGCTATTGGGCTAAGCGGCATCTCAAAGCGCATGAAATGACGAGAGAAATGCACTATTAAACTTCTTGGGTAGGGCGAACAGAGACCCGATTATATCATTTTATATTATGGTTAATTTAAGAATTCAGCAAAATTCTATCACATTTGTTCAATTTACGTCGCTCCTATTTCAGATAGCGTACTGGGCTAGGCGGCATCTTAAAGCGCGTGGAATGACGAGTAAAATGCACTATTAAACTTCTATGATAGGGCAATCAGAGACCCGATTAGATCATTTTATATTTTGGTTAATATAAGAATTCAGCGAAATTCTATCACATTTGTTCAATTTACGTCGATCCTATTTCAGATAGCTTATTGGGCTAAGCGGCATCTCAAAGCGCATGAAGTGGCGAGTAAAATGCACTATTAAACTTCTAGGGTAGGGCGAACAAAGACCCGATTAGATTATTTTACATTAAGGTTAATATAAGAATTCAGCGAAATTCTATCACATTTGTTCAATTTACATCGCTCCTATTTCAGATAGCGACTTGTGCTAAGCGGCATCTCAAAGCGCAAGAAATGGCGAGTAAAATGCACTATTAAACTTCTAGGGTAGGGCAAACAGAGACCACATTAGATCATTTTATATTATGGTTAATTTAAGAATTCAGCGAAATTCTCTCAGATTTGTTCAATTTATGTCGCTGATATTTCAGATAGCGTATTGGGCTAAGCGGCATCTCAAAGCGCAAGAAATGGCGAGTAAAATGCACTATTAAACTTCTAGGGTAGGGCAAACAGAGACCCGATTCGGTCATTTCATATTACGGTTAATTTCAGAATTCAGAAAAATTCTATCACATTTGTTCAATTTACGTCGCTCCTATTTCAGATAGCGTACTCGGATAGGCGGCATCTCAAAGCGCATGAAATGGCCAGTGAAATGCACTATTAAACTTCTAGGATAAGGCAAACGGAGACCCGATTAGAACACTTCATATTACGGTTAATATAAGAATTCAGCGTGATTCTATCACATTTGTTCAACTTACGTCGCTCCTATTTCAGATAGCGTACTGGGCTAGGCGGCATCGTAAAGCGCGTGGAATGGCGAGCAAAATGCACTCTTAATCTTCTATGATAGGGCAATCAGAGACCCGATTAGATCATTTTATATTTTGGTTAATATAAGAATTCAGCGAAATTCTATCACATTTGTTCAATTTACGTCGCTCCTATTTCAGATAGCGTATTGGACTAAGCGGCATCTCAAAGCGCAAGAAATGGCAAGTAAAATGAACTATTAAACTTCTAGGGTAGGGCAAACAGAGACCCGATTCGATCATTTTATATTATGGTTAATTTAAGAATTCTGCGAAATTCTATCACATTTGTTCAATTTACGTCGCTCCTATTGCAGATAGCGTATTGGGCTAAGCGGCATCTCAAAGCGCATGAAATGGCGAGTAAAATGCACTATTAAACTTCTAGGATAAGGCAAACAGGGAACCGATTAGATCATTTTATATTACGGTTAATATAAGGATTCAGCGTAATTCTATCACATTTGTTCAACTTACGTCGCTCCTATTTCAGACAGCATATCGGGCTAGGCGGCATCTTAAAGCGCGTGGAATGGCGAGTAAAATGCACTCTTAAACTTCTGTGATAGGACAATCAGAGTCCCGATTAGAACATTTTATATTTTGTTTACTATAAGATTTCAGGGAAATTCTATCACATTTGTTCAATTTACGTCCCTCCTATTTCAGATAGCGTATTGGGCTAAGCGGCATCTCAAAGCGCATGAAATGGCGAATAAAATGCACTATTAAACTTCTAGGCTAGGGCGAACAGAGTCCTGATTAGATCATTTTATATTATGGTTAATATATGTATTCAGGGAAATTCTATCACATTTGTTCAACTTACGTCGTTCCTATTTCAGCTAGCGTACTGGGCTAGGCGGCATCTTAAAGCGCGAAGAATGGCGAGTAAAATGCACTACTAAACTTCTATGATACGGCAATCAGAGAGCCGATTAGATCATTTTATATTTTGGTTAATATAAGAATTCAGCGAAATTCTATCACAATTGTTCTATTTACGTCGCTCCTATTGCAGATAGCGTATTGGGCTAAGCGGCATCTCAAAGCGCATGAAATGGAGAGTGAAATGCACTATTAAACTTCTAGGGTAGGGCGAACAGAGACCCGATTAGATCATTTTACATTAAGGTTAATATAAGTATTCAGGGAAATTCTATCACGTTTGTTCAATTTACGTCGCTCCTATTTCAGATAGCGTATTGGGCTAAGCGGCATCTCAAAGCGCAGGAAATGGCGAGTAAAATGCACTATTAAACTTCTAGGGTAGGGCAAACAGAGAACCCATTAGATCATTTTATATTTTGGTTAATATAAGAATTCAGCGAAATTCTATCACATTTGTTCAATTTACGTCGCTCCTATTTCAGATAGCGTATTGGGCTAGGCGGCATCTCAAAGCGCGTGGAAGGGCGAGCAAAATGCATTACTAAACTTCTATGATAGGGCAATCAGAGTCCCGTTTAGATCATTTTATATTTTGTTTAATATAAGATTTCAGGGAAATTCTATCACATTTGTTCAATTTACGTCGCTCCTATTTCAGATAGCTATTGGGCTAAGCGGCATCTCAAAGCGCATGAAATGACGAGAGAAATGCACTATTAAACTTCTTGGGTAGGGCGAACAGAGACCCGATTACATCATTTTATATTATGGTTAATTTAAGAATTCAGAAAAATTCTATCACATTTGTTCAATATACGTCGCTCCTATTTCAGATAGCGTACTAGGCTAGGCGGCATCTTAAAGCGCGTGGAATGACAAGTAAAATGCACTATTAAACTTCTATGATAGGGCAATCAGAGACCCGATTAGATCATTTTATATTTTGGTTAATATAAGAATTCAGCGAAATTCTATCACATTTGTTCAATTTACGTCGATCCTATTTCAGATAGCTTATTGGGCTAAGCGGCATCTCAAAGCGCATGAAGTGGCGAGTAAAATGCACTATTAAACTTCTAGGGTAGGGCGAACAAAGACCCGATTAGATTATTTTACATTAAGGTTAATATAAGAATTCAGCGAAATTCTATCACATTTGATCAATTTACATCGCTCCTATTTCAGATAGCGACTTGTGCTAAGCGGCATCTCAAAGCGCAAGAAATGGCGAGTAAAATGCACTATTACACTTCTAGGGTAGGGCAAACAGAGACCACATTAGATCATTCTATATTATGGTTAATTTAAGAATTCAGCGAAATTCTCTCACATTTGTTCAATTTATGTCGCTGATATTTCAGATAGCGTATTGGGCTAAGCGGCTTCTCAAAGCGCAAGAAATGGCGAGTAAAATGCACTATTAAACTTCTAGGGTAGGGCAAACAGAGACCACATTAGATCATTCTATATTATGGTTAATTTAAGAATTCAGCGAAATTCTCTCACATTTGTTCAATTTATGTCGCTGATATTTCAGATAGCGTATTGGGCTAAGCGGCATCTCAAAGCGCAAGAAATGGCGAGTAAAATGCACTATTAAACTTCTGGGGTAGGGCAATCAGAGACCCGATTAGATCATTTCATATTATGGTTAATATAAGAATTCAGCGTTATTCTATCACATTTGTTCAACTTACGTCGCTCCTATTTCAGATAGCGTACTGGGCTAGGCGGCATCTTAAAGCGCGTGGAATGGCGAGCAAAATGCACTCTTAAACTTCTATGATAGGGCAATCAGAGACCCGATTAGATCATTTTATATTTTGGTTAATATAAGAATTCAGCGAAATTCTATCACATTTGTTCAATTTACGTCGCTCCTATTTCAGATAGCGTATTGGGCTAAGCGGCATCTCAAAACGCAAGATATGGCGAGTAAAATGCACTATTAAACTTCTAGGGTAGGGCAAACAGAGACCCCATTAGATCATTTTATATTATGGTTATTTTAAGAATTCAGCAAAATTCTATCACATTTGTTCAATTTACGTCGTTCCTATTTCAGATAGCATACTGGGCTAGGCGGCAACTTAAAGGGCGCGGAATGGCGAGTAAAATGCACTATTAAACTTCTATGATAGGGCAATCAGAGACCCGATTAGATCATTTTATATTGTGGTTAATTTAAGAATTCAGCGAAATTCTATCACATTTGTTCAATTTACATCGCTCCTATTTCAGATAGCGTATTGGGCTAAGCGGCATCTCAATGCGCATGAAATGGCCAGTAAAATGCACTATTAAACTTCTAGGATAAGGCAAACGGAGACCCGATTAGGTCATTTCATATTATGGTTAATTTAAGAATTCAGCGTTATTCTATCACAGTTGTTCAATTTACGTCGCTCCTATTTCAGATAGCGACTTGTGCTAAGCGGCATCTCAAAGCGCAGGAAATGGCGAGTAAAATGCACTATTAAACTTCTAGGGTAGGGCAAACAGAGACCCGATTAGGTCATTTCATATTACGGTTAATTTCAGAATTCAGAAAAATTCTATCACATTTGTTCAATTTACGTCGCTCCTATTTCAGATAGCGTACTCGGATAGGCGGCATCTCAAAGCGCATGAAATGGCCAGTAAAATGCACTATTAAACTTCTAGGATAAGGCAAACGGAGACCCGATTAGAACACTTCATATTACGGTTAATATAAGAATTCAGCGTGATTCTATCACATTTGTTCAACTTACGTCGCTCCTATTTCAGATAGCGTACTGGGCTAGGCGGCATCGTAAAGCGCGTGGAATGGCGAGCAAAATGCACTCTTAATCTTCTATGATAGGGCAATCAGAGACCCGATTAGATCATTTTATATTTTGGTTAATATAAGAATTCAGCGAAATTCTATCACATTTGTTCAATTTACGTTGCTCCTATTTCAGATAGCGTACTGGGCTAGGCGGCATCTTAAAGCGCGTGGAATGACGAGTAAAATGCACTATTAAACTTCTATGATAGGGCAATCAGAGACCCGATTAGATCATTTTATATTTTGGTTAATATAAAAATTCAGCGAAATTCTATCACATTTGTTCAATTTACGTCGCTCCAATTTCAGATAGCTTATTGGGCTAAGCGGCATCGCAAAGCGCAGGAATTGCCGAGTGAAATGCACTATTAAACTTCTTGGGTAGGGCGAACAAAGACCCGATTAGATCATTTTATATTAAGGTTAATATAAGAATTCAGCGAAATTCTATCACATTTGTTCAACTTACGTAGCTCCTATTTCAGATAGCCTACTGGGCTAGGCGGCAACTTAAAGCGCGTGGAATGGCGAGTAAAATGCACTGTTAAACCTCTAGGGTAGGGCAAACAGAGACCCGATTAGATCATTTCATATTATGGTTTATTTAAGAATTCAGCGAAATTCTATCACATTTGTTCAATTTACGTCGCTCCTATGTCAGATAGCGTATTGGGCTAAGCGGCATCTCAAAGCGCATGAAATGGCGTGTGAAATGCACTATTAATCTTCTAGGGTAGGGCAGTCAGAGACCCCATTAGATCATTTTATATTATGGTTAATTTAAGAATTCAGCGTAATTCTATCACATTTGTTCAATTTACGTCGCTCATGTTGCAGATATCGTATTGGGCTAAGCGGCATCTCAAAGCGCATGAAATGGCGAGTAAAATGCACTATTAAATTTCTAGGGTAAGGCAAACCGAGACCCGATTAGATCATTTAATATTACGGTTAATATAAGAATTCAGCGTATTTATATCACATTTGTTCAACATACGTCGCTCCTATTTCAGATAGTGTACTGGGCTAGGCGGCATCTTAAAGCGCGTGGAAGGGCGAGTAAAATGCACTACTAAACTTCTATGATAGGGCAATCAGAGTCCCGTTTAGATCATTTTATATTTTGTTTAATATAAGATTTCATGGAAATTCTATCACATTTGTGCAATTTACGTCGCTCCTATGTCAGATAGCGTATCGGGCTAAGCGGCATCTCAAAGCGCATGAAATGGCGAATGAAATGCACTATTAATCTTCTAGGGTAGGGCAATCAGAGACCCGATTAGATCATTTTATATTACGGTTAATATAAGAATTCAGAGTAATTCTATCACATTTGTTCAATTTACGTCGCCCCTATTTCAGATAGCGTATTGGGCTAAGCGGCATCTCAAAGCGCATGAAATGGCGAGACAAATGCACTACTAAATTTCTATGATAGGGCAATCAGAGTCCCGTTTAGATCATTTTATATTATGGTTAATTTATGAATTCAGCGTAATTCTGTCACATTTGTTCAATTTACGTCGCTCCTATTTCAGATAGCGTATTGGGCTAAGCGGCATCTCAAAGCGCATGGATTGACGAGTGAAATGCACTATTAAACTTCTAGGGTAGGGCGAACAGAGACCCGAATAGATCATTTTATATTACGGTTAATATAAGAATTCAGCGTAATTCTATCACATTTGTTCAACTTACGTCGCTCCTATTTCAGATAGCGTACTGGGCTAGGCGACATCTCAAAGCGCGTGGAAGGGCGAGTAAAATGCACTTCTAAACTTCTATGATAGGGCAATCAGAGTCCCGTTTAGATCATTTTATATTTTGTTTAATATAAGATTTCATGGAAATTCTATCACATTTGTTCAATTTACGTCGCTCCTATTTCAGATAGCGTATTGGACTAAGCGGCATCTCGAAGCGCAAGAAATGGCAAGTAAAATGAACTATTAAACTTCTAGGGTAGGGCAAACAGAGACCCGATTCGATCATTTTATATTATGGTTAATTTAAGAATTCTGCGAAATTCTATCACATTTGTTCAATTTACGTCGCTCCTATTGCAGATAGCGTATTGGGCTAAGCGGCATCTCAAAGCGCTTGAAATGGCGAGTAAAATGCACTATTAAACTTCTAGGATAAGGCAAACAGGGAACCGATTAGATCATTTTATATTACGGTTAATATAAGGATTCAGCGTAATTCTATCACATTTGTTCAACTTACGTCGCTCCTATTTCAGATAGCATATCGGGCTAGGCGGCATCTTAAAGCGCGTGGAATGGCGAGTAAAATGCACTCTTAAACTTCTGTGATAGGACAATCAGAGTCCCGATTAGAACATTTTATATTTTGTTTACTATAAGATTTCAGGGAAATTCTATCACATTTGTTCAATTTACGTCCCTCCTATTTCAGATAGCGTATTGGGCTAAGCGGCATCTCAAAGCGCATGAAATGGCGAATAAAATGCACTATTAAACTTCTAGGCTAGGGCGAACAGAGTCCTGATTAGATCATTTTATATTATGGTTAATATATGTATTCAGGGAAATTCTATCACATTTGTTCAACTTACGTCGTTCCTATTTCAGCTAGCGTACTGGGCTAGGCGGCATCTTAAAACGCGAAGAATGGCGAGTAAAATGCACTACTAAACTTCTATGATACGGCAATCAGAGAGCCGATTAGATCATTTTATATTTTGGTTAATATAAGAATTCAGCGAAATTCTATCACAATTGTTCTATTTACGTCGCTCCTATTGCAGATAGCGTATTGGGCTAAGCGGCATCTCAAAGCGCATGAAATGGAGAGTGAAATGCACTATTAAACTTCTAGGGTAGGGCGAACAGAGACCCGATTAGATCATTTTACATTAAGGTCAATATAAGTATTCAGGGAAATTCTATCACGTTTGTTCAATTTACGTCGCTCCTATTTCAGATAGCGTATTGGGCTAAGCGGCATCTCAAAGCGCATGAAATGGCGAGTAAAATGCACTGTTAAACTTCTAGGGTAGGGCAAACAGAGACCCGATTAGATCATTTCATATTATGGTTTATTTAAGAATTCAGAAAAATTCTATCACATTTGTTCAATTTACGTCGCTCCTATTTCAGATAGCGTACTGGGCTAGGCGGCATCTTAAAGCGCGTGGAATGGCGAGTAAAATGCACTTTTAAACTTCTATGATAGGGCAATCATAGACCCGATTAGATCATTTTATATTTTGGTTAATATAAGAATTCAGCGAGATTCTCTCACATTTGTTCAATTTACGTCGCTGATATTTCAGATAGCGTAAAGGGCTAAGCGGCATCACAAAGCGCAAGAAATGGCGAGTAAAATGAACTATTAAACTTCTAGGGTAGGGCAATCAGAGACCCGATTCGATCATTTTACATTATGGTTAATTTAAGAATTCAGCAAAATTCTATCACACTTGTTCAACTTACGTCGCTCCTATTTCAGATAGCGTACTGGGCAAGGCGACATCTCAAAGCGCGTGGAAGGGCGAGTAAAATGCACTACTAAAATTCTGTGATAGGACAATCAGAGTCCCGATTAGAACATTTTATATTTTGTTTACTATAAGATTTCAGGGAAATTCTATCACATTTGTTCAATTTACGTCGCTCCTATTTCAGATAGCGTATTGGGCTAAGCGGCATCTCAAAGCGCATGAAATGGCGAATAAAATGCACTATTAAACTTCTAGGCTAGGGCGAACAGAGACCTGATTAGATCATTTTATATTATGGTTAATTCAAGAATTCATCGAAATTCTATCTCATTTGTTCAATTTACATCGCTCCTATTTCAGATAGCGTACTGGGCTAAGCGGCATCTCAAAGCGCATGAAATGACGAGTGAAACGCATTATTAATCTTCTTGGGTAGAGCGAACAGAGACCCGATTAGAACATTTCACATTAATGTTAATATAAGAATTCAGCGTAATTCTATCACATTTGTTCAACTTACGTCGCTCCTATTTCAGATAGCGTACCGGGCTAGGCGGCATCTCAATGCGCATGAAATGGCGAGTAAAATTCGCTATTAAACTTCTAGGGTAGGGCAAACAGAGACCCGATTAGATCAATTTATATTAAGGTTAATATATGTATTCAGGGAAATTCTATCACATTTGTTCAACTTACGTCGTTCCTATTTCAGCTAGCGTACTGGGCTAGGCGGCATCTTAAAACGCGAAGAATGGCGAGTGAAATGCACTACTAAACTTCTATGATACGGCAATCAGAGAGCCGATTAGATCATTTTATATTTTGGTTAATATAAGAATTCAGCGAAATTCTATCACAATTGTTCTATTTACATCGCTCCTATTGCAGATAGCGTATTGGGCTAAGCGGCATCTCAAAGCGCATGAAATGGCGAGTAAAATGCACTGTTAAACTTCTAGGGTAGGGCAAACAGAGACCCGATTAGATCATTTCATATTATGGTTTATTTAAGAATTCAGAAAAATTCTATCACATTTGTCCAATTTACGTCGCTCCTATTTCAGATAGCTTATTGAGCTAAGCGGCATCTCAATGGGCATGAAATGACGTGTGAAATGCACTAGTAATCTTCTAGGGTAGGGCGAACAGAGACCCGATTAGATCATTTTACATAAAGGTTAATATAAGAATTCAGCGAGATTCTCTCACATTTGTTCAATTTACGTCGCTGATATTTCAGATAGCGTATTGGGCTAAGCGGCATCTCAAAGCGCATGAAATGACGAGTGAAATGCACTATTAATCTTCTAGGGTATGGCGAACAGAGACCCGATTAGATCATTTTACATTAAGGTTAATATAAGAATTCAGCGAGATTCTCTCACATTTGTTCAATTTACGTCGCTGATATTTCAGATAGCGTATTGGGCTAAGCGGCATCTCAAAGCGCAAGAAATGGCGAGTAAAATGAACTATTAAACTTCTAGGGTAGGGCAATCAGAGACCCGATTCGATCATTTTACATTATGGTTAATTTAAGGATTCAGCAAAATTCTATCACATTTGTTCAACTTACGTCGCTCCTATTTCAGATAGCGTACTGGGCTAGGCGGCACCTTAAAGCGCGTGGAATGGCGAGTAAAATGCACTATTAAACTTCTATGATAGGGCAATCAGAGACCCGACTAGATCATTTTATATTTTGGTTAATATAAGAATTCAGCGAAATTCTATCACATTTGTTCAATTTACGTCGCTCCTATTTCAGATAGCTTATTGGGCTAAGCGGCATCTCAAAGCGCATGGATTGACGAGTGAAATGCACTATTAAACTTCTTGGGTAGGGCGAACAGAGACCCGAATAGATCATTTTATATTACGGTTAATATAAGAATTCAGCGTAATCCTATCACATTTGTTCAACTTACGTCGCTCCTATTTCAGATAGCGTACTGGGCTAGGCGACATCTCAAAGCGCGTGGAAGGGCGAGTAAAATGCACTACTAAAATTCTGTGATAGGACAATCAGAGTCCCGATTAGAACATTTTATATTTTGTTTACTATAAGATGTCAGGGAAATTCTATCACATTTGTTCAATTTACGTCGCTCCTATTCCAGATAGCGTATTGGGCTAAGCGGCATCACAAAGCGCATGAAATGGCGACTAAAATGCACTATTAAACTTCTAGGGTAGGGCAAACAGAGACCCGATTAGATCATTTTATATTATGGTTAATTTAAGAATTCAGCAAAATTCTATCACATTTGTTCAAGTTACGTCGCTCCTGTTTCAGATAGCGTACTGGGCTAGGCGGCATCTTAAAGCGCGTGGATTGGCGAGTAAAATGCACTACTAATCTTCTATGATAAGTCAATCAGAGACCCGATTAGATCATTTTATATTTTGATTAATATAAGGTTTCAGGGAAATTCTATCACATTTGTTCAATTTACGTCGCTCCTATTTCAGATAGCGTATTGGGCTAAGCCGGATCTCAAAGCGCATGAAATGGCGACTAAAATGCACTATTAAACTTCTAGGGTAGGGCAAACAGAGACCCGATTATATCATTTTATATTATGGTTAATTTAAGAATTCAGCCGAATTCTATCACATTTGTTCAATTTACGTCGCTCCTATTTCAGATAGCGTACTGGGCTAGGCGGAATCTTAAAGCGCGTGGATTGGCGAGTAAAATGCACTATTAAACTTCTTGGATAAGGCAAACAGAGACCCGATTCGTTCATTTTATATTACCTTTAATATAAGAATTCAGCGTAATTCTATCACATTTGTTCAACTTACGTCGCTCCTATTTCAGATAGCGTATTGGGCTAAGCGGCATCTCAAAGCGCATGAAATGACAAGTGAAATGCACTATTAATCTTCAAGGGTAGGGCGAACAGAGACCCGATTAGAACATTTTACATTAAGGTTAATATAAGAATTCAGCGAAATTCTCTCACATTTGTTCAATTTACGTCGCTCCTATTTCAGATAGCTTATTGGGCAAAGCGGCTTCTCAAAGCGCAAGAAATGA
This sequence comes from Macropis europaea, assembly GCA_916610135.2. Classification (NCBI taxonomy): domain Eukaryota; kingdom Metazoa; phylum Arthropoda; class Insecta; order Hymenoptera; family Melittidae; genus Macropis; species Macropis europaea. Next base: position 90,491 of record CAKAJE020001223.1, on the reverse strand, counting down.
CGAGTAAAATGCACTATTAAACTTCTAGGGTAGGGCAAACAGAGACCCGATTAGATCATTTTATGTTATGGTTAATTTAAGAATTCAGCCAAATTCTATCACATTTGTTCAATTTGCGTCGCTCCTATTTCAGATAGCGTACTGGGCTAGGCGGAATCTTAAAGCGCGTGGATTGGCGAGTAAAATGCACTATTAAACTTCTATGATAGGGCAAACAGAGACCCGATTAGATCATTTTATATTATGGTTAATTTAAGACTTCAGCAAAATTCTATCACATTTGTTCAACTTACGTCGCTCCTATATCAGATAGCGTATTCGGCTAAGCGGCATCTCAAAGCGCATGAAATGACGAGTGAAATGCACCATTAGACTTCTATGGTAGGGCGAACAGAGACCAGATTAGATCATTTTACATTAAGGTTAATATAAGGATTCACGAAAATTGTATCACATTTGTTCAATTTACTTCGCTCCTATTTCAGATAGCGTATTGGGCTATGCGGCATCTCAAAGCGCATGAAATGGCGCCTAAAATGCGCTATTAAACTTCTAGGATAAGGCAAACGGAGACCCGATTAGTTCATTTTATATTACGGTTAATATAAGAATTCAGCGAAATTCTATCACATTTGATCAATTTACATCGCTCCTATTTCAGATAGCGACTTGTGCTAAGCGGCATCTCAAAGCGCAAGAAATGGCGAGTAAAATGCACTATTAAACTTCTAGGGTAGCGCAAACAGAGACCACATTAGATCATTTTATATTATGGTTAATTTAAGAATTCAGCGAAATTCTCTCACATTTGTTCAATTTATGTCGCTGATATTTCAGATAGCGTATTGGGCTAAGCGGCATCTCAAAGCGCAAGAAATGGCGAGTAAAATGCACTATTAAACTTCTAGGGTAGGGCAAACAGAGACCACATTAGATCATTTTATATTATGGTTAATTTAAGAATTCAGCGAAATTCTCTCACATTTGTTCGATTTATGTCGCTGATATTTCAGATAGCGTATTGGGCTAAGCGGCATCTCAAAGCGCAAGAAATGGCGAGTAAAATGCACTATTAAACTTCTAGGGTAGGGCAATCAGAGACCCGATTAGATCATTTCATATTACGGTTAATATAAGAATTCAGCGTTATTCTATCACATTTGTTCAACTTACGTCGCTCGTATTTCAGATAGCGTACTGGGCTAGGCGGCATCTTAAAGCGCGTGGAATGGCGAGCAAAATGCACTCTTAAACTTCTATGATAGGGCAATCAGAGACCCGATTAGATCATTTTATATTTTGGTTAATATAAGAATTCAGCGAAATTCTATCACATTTGTTCAATTTACGTCGCTCCTATTTCAGATAGCGTATTGGGCTAAGCGGCATCTCAAAGCGCAAGATATGGCGAGTAAAATGCACTATTAAACTTCTAGGGTAGGGCAAACAGAGACCCCATTAGATCATTTTATATTATGGTTAATTTAAGAATTCAGCGAAATTCTATCACATTTGTTCAATTTACGTTGCTCCTATTTCAGATAGCGTATTGGGCTAAGCGGCATCTCAAAGCGCAAGAACTGGCGAGTAAAATGCACTATTAAACTTCTAGGGTGGGGCAAACAGAGACCAGTTTAGATCACTTTATATTATGGTTAATTTAAGAATTCAGCGAAATTCTATCTCATTTGTTCAATTTACGTCGATCTTATTGCAGATAGCGTATTGGGCTAAGCGGCATCTCAAAGCGCATGAAATGGCGAGTAAAATGCACTATTAAACTTCTATGGTAATGCAAACAGAGACCCGATTAGATCATTTTATATTACGGTTAATATAAGAATTCAGCGTAATTCTATCACATTTGTTCAACATACGTCGCTCCTATTTCAGATAGTGTACTGGGCTAGGCGGCATATTAAAGCGCGTGGAAGGGCGAGCAAAATGCACTACTAAACTTCTATGATAGGGCAATCAGAGTCCCGTTCAGATCATTTTATATTTTGTTTAATATAAGATTTCAGGGAAATTCTATCACATTTGTTCAATTTACATCGCTCCTATTTCAGATAGCTATTGGGCTAAGCGGCATCTCAAAGCGCATGAAGTGGCGAGTAAAATGCACTATTAAACTTCTAGGGTAGGGCGAACAAAGACCCGCTTAGATTATTTTACATTAAGGTTAATATAAGTATTCAGCGAAATTCTATCACATTTGTTCAATTTACATCGCTCCTATTTCAGATAGCAACTTGTGCTAAGCGGCATCTCAAAGCGCAAGAAATGGCGAGTAAAATGCACTATTAAACTTCTAGGGTAGGGCAAACAGAGACCCGATTAGGTCATTTCATATTATGGTTAATTTAAGAATTCAGAAAAATTCTATCACATTTGTTCAATTTACGTCGCTCCTATTTCAGATAGCGTACTGGGCTAAGCGGCATCTCAAAGCGCAAGAAATGGCGAGTAAAATGCACTATTAAACTTCTAGGGTAGGGCAAACAGAGACCCGATTAGATCATTTTATATTTTGGTTAATATAAGAATTCAGCGAAATTCTATCACATTTGTTTAATTTACGTCGCTCCTATTTCAGATAGCGTATTGGGATAAGCGGCATCTCAAAGCGCATGAAATGCTGAGTAAAATGCGCTATTAAACTTCTAGGGTAGGGCAATCAGAGACCCGATTAGATCATTTTATATTATGGTTAATTTAAGGATTCAGAAAAATTCTATCACATTTGTTCAATTTACGTCGCTCCTATTTCGGATAGCGTACCCGGATAGGCGGCATCTTAAAGCGCGAGGAATGGCGAGTAAAATGCACTATTAAACTTCTAGGGTAGGGCGAACAGAGACCCGATTGGATCATTTTATATTATGGTTAATTTAAGAATTCAGCGAAATTCTATCACATTTGTTCAATTTACGTCGCTCCTATTTCAGATAGCGTACTGGGCTAGGCGGAATCTTAAAGCGCGTGGATTGGCGAGTAAAATGCACTATTAAACTTCTTGGATAAGGCAAACAGAGACCCGATTCGTTCATTTTATATTACCTTTAATATAAGAATTCAGCGTAATTCTATCACATTTGTTCAACTTACGTCGCTCCTATTTCAGATAGCGTATTGGGCTAAGCGGCATCTCAAAGCGCATGAAATGACGAGTGAAATGCACTATTAATCTTCAAGGGTAGGGCGAACAGAGACCCGATTAGATCATTTTATATTTTGGTTAATATAAGAATTCAGCGAAATTCTATCACATTTGTTTAATTTACGTCGCTCCTATTTCAGATAGCGTATTGGGATAAGCGGCATCTCAAAGCGCATGAAATGCTGAGTAAAATGCGCTATTAAACTTCTAGGGTAGGGCAATCAGAGACCCGATTAGATCATTTTATATTATGGTTAATTTAAGGATTCAGAAAAATTCTATCACATTTGTTCAATTTACGTCGCTCCTATTTCGGATAGCGTACCCGGATAGGCGGCATCTTAAAGCGCGAGGAATGGCGAGTAAAATGCACTATTAAACTTCTAGGGTAGGGCGAACAGAGACCCGATTGGATCATTTTATATTATGGTTAATTTAAGAATTCAGCGAAATTCTATCACATTTGTTCAATTTACGTCGCTCCTATTTCAGATAGCGTACTGGGCTAGGCGGAATCTTAAAGCGCGTGGATTGGCGAGTAAAATGCACTATTAAACTTCTTGGATAAGGCAAACAGAGACCCGATTCGTTCATTTTATATTACCTTTAATATAAGAATTCAGCGTAATTCTATCACATTTGTTCAACTTACGTCGCTCCTATTTCAGATAGCGTATTGGGCTAAGCGGCATCTCAAAGCGCATGAAATGACGAGTGAAATGCACTATTAATCTTCAAGGGTAGGGCGAACAGAGACCCGATTAGAACATTTTACATTAAGGTTAATATAAGAATTCAGCGAAATTCTCTCACATTTGTTCAATTTACGTCGCTCCTATTTCAGATAGCTTATTGGGCAAAGCGGCATCTCAAAGCGCAAGAAATGACGAGTAAAATGCACTATTAAACTTCTAGGGTAGGGCAAACAGAGACCCGATTAGATCATTTTATGTTATGGTTAATTTAAGAATTCAGCCAAATTCTATCACATTTGTTCAATTTGCGTCGCTCCTATTTCAGATAGCGTACTGGGCTAGGCGGAATCTTAAAGCGCGTGGATTGGCGAGTAAAATGCACTATTAAACTTCTATGATAGGGCAATCAGAGACCCGATTAGATCATTTTATATTTTGGTTAATATAAGAATTCAGCGAAATTCTATCACAATTGTTCTATTTACGTCGCTCCTATTTCAGATAGCGTATTGGGCTAAGCGGCATCTCAAAGCGCATGAAATAGCGAGTGAAATGCACTATTAAACTTCTAGGGTAGGGCGAACAGAGACCCGATTAGATCATTTTACATTAAGGTTAATATAAGGATTCACGGAAATTCTATCACATTTGTTCAATTTACATCGCTCCTATTTCAGATACCATATTGGGCTATGCGGCATCTCAAAGCGCATGAAATGGCGCGTAAAATGCGCTATTAAACTTCTAGGATAAGGCAAACAGAGACCCGATTAGATCATTTTATATTACGGTTAATATAAGAATTCAGCGTAATTCTATCACATTTGTTCAAGTTACGTCGCTCCTATTTCAGATAGCGTACTGGGCTAGGCGGCATCTTAAAGTGCGTGGAATGGCGAGTAAAATGCACTACTAATCTTCTATGATAGGGCAATCAGAGACCCGATTAGATCATTTTATATTTTGATTAATATAAGGTTTCAGGGAAATTCTATCACATTTGTTCAATTTACGTCGCTCCTATTTCAGATAGCGTATTGGGCTAAGCCGGATCTCAAAGCGCATGAAATGGAGACTAAAATGCACTGTTAAACTTCTGGGGTAGGGCAAACAGAGACCCGATTAGATCATTTTATATTATGGTTAATTTAAGACTTCAGCAAAATTCTATCACATTTGTTCAATTTACGTCGCTCCTATTTCAGATAACGACTTGTGCTAAGCGGCATCTCAAAGCGCAAGAAATGGCGAGTAAAATGCACTATTAAACTTCTAGGGTAGCGCAAACAGAGACCACATTAGATCATTTTATATTATGGTTAATTTAAGAATTCAGCGAAATTCTCTCACATTTGTTCAATTTATGTCGCTGATATTTCAGATAGCGTATTGGGCTAAGCGGCATCTCAAAGCGCAAGAAATGGCGAGTAAAATGCACTATTAAACTTCTAGGGTAGGGCAAACAGAGACCACATTAGATTATTTTATATTATGGTTAATTTAAGAATTCAGCGAAATTCTCTCACATTTGTTCGATTTATGTCGCTGATATTTCAGATAGCGTATTGGGCTAAGCGGCATCTCAAAGCGCAAGAAATGGCGAGTAAAATGCACTATTAAACTTCTAGGGTAGGGCAATCAGAGACCCGATTAGATCATTTCATATTACGGTTAATATAAGAATTCAGCGTTATTCTATCACATTTGTTCAACTTACGTCGCTCGTATTTCAGATAGCGTACTGGGCTAGGCGGCATCTTAAAGCGCGTGGAATGGCGAGCAAAATGCACTCTTAAACTTCTATGATAGGGCAATCAGAGACCCGATTAGATCATTTTATATTTTGGTTAATATAAGAATTCAGCGAAATTCTATCACATTTGTCCAATTTACGTCGCTCCTATTTCAAATAGCGTATTGGGCTAAGCGGCATCTCAAAGCGCAAGGTATGGCGAGTAAAATGCGCTATTAAACTTCTAGGGTAGGGCAAACAGAGACCCCATTAGATCATTTTATATTATGGTTATTTTAAGAATTCAGCGAAATTCTATCACATTTGTTCAATTTACGTCGTTCCTATTTCAGATAGCATACTGGGCTGGGCGGCAACTTAAAGCGGGCGGAATGGCGAGTAAAATGCACTATTAAACTTCTATGATAGGGCAATCAGAGACCCGATTAGATCATTTTATATTGTGGTTAATTTAAGAATTCAGCGAAATTCTATCACATTTGTTCAATTTACATCACTCCTATTTCAGATAGCGTATTGGGCTAAGCGGCATCTCAATGCGCATGAAATGGCCAGTAAAATGCACTATTAAACTTCTAGGATAAGGCAAACGGAGACCCGATTAGACCATTTCATATTACGGTTAATATAAGAATTCAGCGTGATTCTATCACATTTGTTCAACTTACGTCGCTCCTATTTCAGATAGCGTACTGGGCTTGGCGGCATCTTAAAGCGCGTGGAATGGCGAGCAAAATGCACTCTTAATCTTCTATGATAGGGCAATCAGAGACCCGATTAGATCATTTTATATTTTGGTTAATATAAGAATTCAGCGAAATTCTATCACATTTGTTCAATTTACGTCGCTCCTATTTCAGATAGCCTATTGGGCTAAGCGGCATCTCAAAGCGCAAGAAATGGCGAGTAAAATGCTCTATTAAACATCTAGGGTAGGGCAAACAGAGACCCCATTACATCATTTTATATTATGGTTAATTTAAGAATTAAGCGAAATTCTATCACATTTGTTCAATTTACATTGCTCCTATTTCAGATAGCGTACTGGGCTAGGCGGCATCTTAAAGCGCGTGGAATGACGAGTAAAATGCACTATTAAACTTCTATGATAGGGCAATCAGAGACCCGATTAGATCATTTTATATTTTGGTTAATATAAGAATTCAGCGAAATTCTATCACATTTGTTCAATTTACGTCGCTCCAATTTCAGATAGCTTATTGGGCTAAGCGGCATCGCAAAGCGCATGAATTGACGAGTGAAATGCACTATTAAACTTCTTGGGTAGGGCGAACAAAGACCCGATTAGATCATTTTATATTAAGGTTAATATAAGAATTCAGAGACATTCTATCACATTTGTTCAACTTACGTAGCTCCTATTTCAGATAGCGTACTGGGCTAGGCGGAAACTTAAAGCGCGTGGAATGGCGAGTAAAATGCACTGTTAAACCTCTAGGGTAGGGCAAACAGAGACCCGATTAGATCATTTCATATTATGGTTTATTTAAGAATTCAGCGAAATTCTATCACATTTGTTCAATTTACGTCGCTCCTATGTCAGATAGCGTATTGGGCTAAGCGGCACCTCAAAGCGCATGAAATGGCGTGTGAAATGCACTATTAATCTTCTAGGGTAGGGCAATCAGAGACCCCATTATATCATTTTATATTATGGTTAATTTAAGAATTCAGCGAAATTCTATCACATTTGTTCAATTTACGTCGCTCCTATGTCAGATAGCGTATTGGGCTATGCGGCATCTCAAAGCGCATGAAATGACGAGTAAAATGCACTGTTAAACTTCTAGGGTAGGGCAAACAGAGACCCGATTAGATCATTTTATATTACGGTTAATATAAGAATTCAGCGTAATTCTATCACATTTGTTCAATTTACGTCGCTCATGTTGCAGATAGCGTATTGGGCTAAGCGGCATTTCAAAGCGCATGAAATGGCGAGTAAAATGCACTATTAAACTTCTAGGGTAAGGCAAACCGAGACCCGATTAGATCATTTAATATTACGGTTAATATAAGAATTCAGCGTATTTATATCACATTTGTTCAACATACGTCGCTCCTATTTCAGATAGTGTACTGGGCTAGGCGGCATCTCAAAGCGCATGAAATTACGAGAGAAATGCACTATTAAAGTTCTTGGGTAGGGCAAACAGAGACCCGATTATATCATTTTATATTATGGTTAATTTAAGAATTCAGCGAAATTCTATCACATTTGTTCAACTTACGTAGCTCCTATTTCAGATAGCGTACTGGGCTAGGCGGCAACTTAAAGCGCGTGGAATGGCGAGTAAAATGCACTATTAAACTTCTATGATAGGGCAATCAGAGACCCGATTAGATCATTTTATATTTTGGTTAATATAAGAATTCTGCGAAATTCTATCACATTTGTTCAATTTACGTCGCTCCTATGTCAGATAGCGTATCGGGCTAAGCGGCATCTCAAAGCGCATGAAATGGCGAGTGAAATGCACTATTAATCTTCTAGGGTAGGGCAATCAGAGACCCCATTAGATCATTTTATATTATGGTTAATTTAGGAATTCAGCGAAATTCTATCACATTTGTTCAATTTACATCGCTCCTATTTCAGATAGCGACTTGTGCTAAGCGGCATCTCAAAGCGCAGGAAATGGCCAGTAAAATGCACTATTAAACTTCTAGGGTAGGGCAAACAGAGAACCCATTAGATCATTTTATATTATGGTTAATTTAAGAATTCAGCGAAATTCTCTCACATTTGTTCAATTTACGTCGCTGATATTTCAGATAGCGTATTGGGCTAAGCGGCATCTCAAAGCGCAAGAAATGGCAAGTAAAATGCACTATTAAACTTCTAGGGTAGAGCAAACAGAGACCCGATTAGGTCATTTCATATTATGGTTAATTTAAGAATTCAGAAAAATTCTATCACATTTGTTCAATTTACGTCGTTCCTATTTCAGATAGCGTACCCGGATAGGCGGCATCTTAAAGCGCGAGGAATGGCGAGTAAAATGAACTAATAAACTTCTATGATAGGGCAATCAGAGACCCGATTTGATAATTTTATATTGTGGTTAATTTAAGAATTCAGCGAAATTCTGTCACATTTGTTCAATTTACATCGCTCCTATTTCAGATAGCGTATTGGGCTAAGCGGCATCTCAATGCGCATGATATGGCCAGTAAAATGCACTATTAAACTTCTAGTATAAGGCAAACGGAGACCCGATTAGACCATTTCATATTACGGTTAATATAAGAATTCAGCGTTATTCTATCACATTTGTTCGACTTACGTCGCTCCTATTTCAGATAGCGTACTGGGCTTGGCGGCATCTTAAAGCGCGTGGAATGGCGAGCAAAATGCACTCTTAAACTTCTATGATAGGGCAATCAGAGACCCGATTAGATCATTTTATATTTTGGTTAATATAAGAATTCAGCGAAATTCTATCACATTTGTTCAATTTACGTCGCTCCTATTTCAAATAGCGTATTGGGCTAAGCGGCATCTCAAAGCGCAAGATATGGCGAGTAAAATGCACTATTAAACTTCTAGGGTAGGGCAAACAGAGACCCCATTAGATCATTTTATATTATGGTTAATTTAAGAATTCAGCGAAATTCTATCACATTTGTTCAATTTACGTTGCTCCTATTTCAGATACCGTATTGGGCTAAGCGGCATCTCAAAGCGCAAGAACTGGCGAGTAAAATGCACTATTAAACTTCTAGGGCGGGGCAAACAGAGACCAGTTTAGATCACTTTATATTATGGTTAATTTAAGAATTCAGCGAAATTCTATCTCATTTGTTCAATTTACGTCGATCCTATTGCAGATAGCGTATTGGGCTAAGCGGCATCTCAAAGCGCATGAAATGGCGAGTAAAATGCACTATTAAACTTCTATGGTAATGCAAACAGAGACCGGATTAGATCATTTTATATTACGGTTAATATAAGAATTCAGCGTAATTCTATCACATTTGTTCAACATACGTCGCTCCTATTTCAGATAGTGTACTGGGCTAGGCGGCATCTTAAAGCGCGTGGAAGGGCGAGCAAAATGCACTACTAAACTTCTATGATAGGGCAATCAGAGTCCCGTTTAGATCATTTTATATTTTGTTTAATATAAGATTTCAGGGAAATTCTATCACATTTGTTCAATTTACGTCGCTCCTATTTCAGATAGCGTACTGGGCTAGGCGGCATCTTAAAGCGCGTGGAATGACGAGTAAAATGCACTATTAAACTTCTATGATAGGGCAATCAGAGACCCGATTAGATCATTTTATATTTTGGTTAATATAAGAATTCAGCGAAATTCTATCACATTTGTTCAATTTACGTCGCTCCAATTTCAGATAGCTTATTGGGCTAAGCGGCATCGCAAAGCGCATGAATTGACGAGTGAAATGCACTATTAAACTTCTTGGGTAGGGCGAACAAAGACCTGATTAGATCATTTTATATTAAGGTTAATATAAGAATTCAGAGACATTCTATCACATTTGTTCAACTTACGTAGCTCCTATTTCAGATAGCGTACTGGGCTAGGCGGAAACTTAAAGCGCGTGGAATGGCGAGTAAAATGCACTGTTAAACCTCTAGGGTAGGGCAAACAGAGACCCGATTAGATCATTTCATATTATGGTTTATTTAAGAATTCAGCGAAATTCTATCACATTTGTTCAATTTACGTCGCTCCTATGTCAGATAGCGTATTGGGCTAAGCGGCACCTCAAAGCGCATGAAATGGCGTGTGAAATGCACTATTAATCTTCTAGGGTAGGGCAATCAGAGACCCCATTATATCATTTTATATTATGGTTAATTTAAGAATTCAGCGAAATTCTATCACATTTGTTCAATTTACGTCGCTCCTATGTCAGATAGCGTATTGGGCTATGCGGCATCTCAAAGCGCATGAAATGACGAGTAAAATGCACTGTTAAACTTCTAGGGTAGGGCAAACAGAGACCCGGTTAGATCATTTTATATTACGGTTAATATAAGAATTCAGCGTAATTCTATCACATTTGTTCAATTTACGTCGCTCATGTTGCAGATAGCGTATTGGGCTAAGCGGCATTTCAAAGCGCATGAAATGGCGAGTAAAATGCACTATTAAACTTCTAGGGTAAGGCAAACCGAGACCCGATTAGATCATTTAATATTACGGTTAATATAAGAATTCAGCGTATTTATATCACATTTGTTCAACATACGTCGCTCCTATTTCAGATAGTGTACTGGGCTAGGCGGCATCTCAAAGCGCATGAAATTACGAGAGAAATGCACTATTAAAGTTCTTGGGTAGGGCAAACAGAGACCCGATTATATCATTTTATATTATGGTTAATTTAAGAATTCAGCAAAATTCTATCACATTTGTTCAACTTACGTAGCTCCTATTTCAGATAGCGTACTGGGCTAGGCGGCAACTTAAAGCGCGTGGAATGGCGAGTAAAATGCACTATTAAACTTCTATGATAGGGCAATCAGAGACCCGATTAGATCATTTTATATTTTGGTTAATATAAGAATTCAGCGAAATTCTATCACATTTGTTCAATTTACGTCGCTCCTATGTCAGACAGCGTATCGGGCTAAGCGGCATCTCAAAGCGCATGAAATGGCGAGTGAAATGCACTATTAATCTTCTAGGGTAGGGCAATCAGAGACCCCATTAGATCATTTTATATTATGGTTAATTTAAGAATTCAGCGAAATTCTATCACATTTGTTCAATTTACATCGCTCCTATTTCAGATAGCGACTTGTGCTAAGCGGCATCTCAAAGCGCAGGAAATGGCCAGTAAAATGCACTATTAAACTTCTAGGGTAGGGCAAACAGAGAACCCATTAGATCATTTTATATTATGGTTAATTTAAGAATTCAGCGAAATTCTCTCACATTTGTTCAATTTACGTCGCTGATATTTCAGATAGCGTATTGGGCTAAGCGGCATCTCAAAGCGCAAGAAATGGCGAGTAAAATGCACTATTAAACTTCTAGGGTAGGGCAAACAGAGACCCCATTAGATCATTTTATATTATGGGTATTTTAAGAATTCAGCAAAATTCTATCACATTTGTTCAATTTACGTGGTTCCTATTTCAGATAGCATACTGGGCTAGGCGGCAACTTAAAGCGCGCGGAATGGCGAGTAAAATGCACTATTAAACTTCTATGATAGGGCAATCAGAGACCCGATTAGATCATTTTATATTGTGGTTAATTTAAGAATTCAGCGAAATTCTATCACATTTGTTCAATTTACATCGCTCCTATTTCTGATAGCGTATTGGGCTAAGCGGCATCTCAAAGCGCATGAAATGGCGAGTAAAATGCACTATTAAACTTCTAGGGTAAGGCAAACCGAGACCCGATTAGATCATTTAATATTACGGTTAATAGAAGAATTCAGCGTATTTATATCACATTTGTTCAACATACGTCGCTCCTATTTCAGATAGTGTACTGGGCTAGGCGGCATCTTAAAGCGCGTGGAAGGGCGAGTAAAATGCACTACTAAACTTCTATGATAGGGCAATCAGAGTGCCGTTTAGATCATTTTATATTTTGTTTAATATAAGATTTCATGGAAATTCTATCACATTTGTGCAATTTACGTCGCTCCTATTTCAGATAGCGTATTGGGCTAAGCGGCATCTCAAAGCGCATGAAATTACGAGAGAAATGCACTATTAAAGTTCTTGGGTAGGGCAAACAGAGACCCGATTATATCATTTTATATTATGGTTAATTTAAGAATTCAGCAAAATTCTATCACATTTGTTCAACTTACGTAGCTCCTATTTCAGATAGCGTACTGGGCTAGGAGGCAACTTAAAGCGCGTGGAATGGCGAGTAAAATGCACTATTAAACTTCTATGATAGGGCAATCAGAGACCCGATTAGATCATTGTATATTTTGGTTAATATAAGAATTCAGCGAAATTCTCTCACATTTGTTCAATTTACGTCGCTCCTATGTCCGATAGCGTATCGGGCTAAGCGGCATCCCAAAGCGCATGAAATGGCGAGTGAAATGCACTATTAATCTTCTAGGGTAGGGCAAACAGAGAACCCATTAGATCATTTTATATTATGGTTAATTTAAGAATTCAGCGAAATTCTCTCACATTTGTTCAATTTACGTCGCTGATATTTCAGATAGGTATTGGGCTAAGCGGCATCTCAAAGCGCATGAAGTGGCGAGTAAAATGCACTATTAAACTTCTAGGGTAGGGCGAACAAAGACCCGATTAGATTATTTTACATTAAGGTTAATATAAGTATTCAGCGAAATTCTATCACATTTGTTCAATTTACATCGCTCCTATTTCAGATAGCGACTTGTGCTAAGCGGCATCTCAAAGCGCAAGAAATGGCGAGTAAAATGCACTATTAAACTTCTAGGGTAGGGCAAACAGAGACCCGATTAGGTCATTTCATATTATGGTTAATTTAAGAATTCAGAAAAATTCTATCACATTTGTTCAATTTACGTCGCTCTTATTTCAGATAGCGTACTGGGCTAAGCGGCATCTCAAAGCGCAAGAAATGGCGAGTAAAATGCACTATTAAACTTCTAGGGTAGGGCAAACAGAGACCCGATTAGATCATTTTATATTTTGGTTAATATAAGAATTCAGCGAAATTCTATCACATTTGTTTAATTTACGTCGCTCCTATTTCAGATAGCGTATTGGGATAAGCGGCATCTCAAAGCGCATGACATGCTGAGTAAAATGCGCTATTAAACTTCTAGGGTAGGGCAATCAGAGACCCGATTAGATCATTTTATATTATGGTTAATTTAAGGATTCAGAAAAATTCTATCACATTTGTTCAATTTACGTCGCTCCTATTTCAGATAGCGTACCCGGATAGGCGGCATCTTAAAGCGCGAGGAATGGCGAGTAAAATGCACTATTAAACTTCTATGACAGGGCAATGAGAGACCCGATTCTATCATTTAATATTTTGTTTAATATAAGATTTCAGGGAAATTCTATCACATTTGTTCAATTTACGTCGCTCCTATTTCAGATAGCTATTGGGCTAAGCGGCATCTCAAAGCGCATGAAATGACGAGAGAAATGCACTATTAAACTTCTTGGGTAGGGCGAACAGAGACCCGATTACATCATTTTATATTATGGTTAATTTAAGAATTCAGAAAAATTCTATCACATTTGTTCAATATACGTCGCTCCTATTTCAGATAGCGTACTGGGCTAGGCGGCATCTTAAAGCGCGTGAAATGACGAGTAAAATGCACTATTACACTTCTATGATAGGGCAATCAGAGACCCGATTAGATCATTTTATATTTTGGTTAATATAAGAATTCAGCGAAATTCTATCACATTTGTTCAATATACGTCGCTCCTATTTCAGATAGCTTATTGGGCTAAGCGGCATCTCAAAGCGCATGAAGTGGCGAGTAAAATGCACTATTAAACTTCTAGGGTAGGGCGAACAAAGACCCGATTAGATTATTTTACATTAAGGTTAATATAAGAATTCAGCGAAATTCTATCACATTTGATCAATTTACATCGCTCCTATTTCAGATAGCGACTTGTGCTAAGCGGCATCTCAAAGCGCAAGAAATGGCGAGTAAAATGCACTATTAAACTTCTCGGGTAGGGCAAACAGAGACCACATTAGATCATTTTATTTTATGGTTAATTTAAGAATTCAGCGAAATTCTCTCACATTTGTTCAATTTATGTCGCTGATATTTCAGATAGCGTATTGGGCTAAGCGGCATCTCAAAGCGCAAGAAATGGCGAGTAAAATGCACTATTAAACTTCTAGGGTAGGGCAAACAGAGACCACATTAGATCATTCTATATTATGGTTAATTTAAGAATTCAGCGGAATTCTCTCACATTTGTTCAATTTATGTCGCTGATATTTCAGATAGCGTATTGGGCTAAGCGGCATCTCAAAGCGCAAGAAATGGCGAGTAAAATGCACTCTTAAACTTCTATGATAGGGCAATCAGAGACCCGATTAGATCATTTTATATTTTGGTTAATATAAGAATTCAGCGAAATTCTATCACATTTGTTCAATTTACGTCGCTCCTATTTCACATAGCGTATTGGGCTAAGCGGCATCTCAATGCGCATGAAATGGCCAGTAAAATGCACTATTAAACTTCTAGGATAAGGCAAACGGAGACCCGATTAGACCATTTCATATTACGGTTAATATAAGAATTCAGCGTTATTCTATCATATTTGTTCAACTTACGTCGCTCCTATTTCAGATAGCGTACTGGGCTAGGCGGCATCTCAAAGCGCAAGAACTGGCGAGTAAAATGCACTATTAAACTTCTAGTGTGGGGCAAACAGAGACCAGTTTAGATCACTTTATATTATGGTTAATTTAAGAATTCAGCGAAATTCTATCTCATTTGTTCAATTTACGTCGATCCTATTGCAGATAGGGTATTGGGCTAAGCGGCATCTCAAAGCGCATGAAATGGCGAGTACAATGCACTATTAAACTTCTATGGTAATGCAAACAGAGACCCGATTAGATCATTTTATATTACGGTTAATATAAGAATTCAGCGTAATTCTATCACATTTGTTCAACATACGTCGCTCCTATTTCAGATAGTGTACTGGGCTAGGCGGCATCTTAAAGCGCGTGGAAGGGCGAGCAAAATGCACTACTAAACTTCTATGATAGGGCAATCAGAGTCCCGTTTAGATCATTTTATATTTTGTTTAATATAAGATTTCAGGGAAATTCTATCACATTTGTTCAATTTACGTCGCTCCTATTTCAGATAGCGTACTGGGCTAGGCGGCATCTTAAAGCCCGTGGAATGACGAGTAAAATGCACTATTAAACTTCTATGATAGGGCAATCAGAGACCCGATTAGATCATTTTATATTTTGGTTAATATAAGAATTCAGCGAAATTCTATCACATTTGTTCAATTTACGTCGATCCTATTTCAGATAGCTTATTGGGCTAAGCGGCATCTCAAAGCGCATGAAGTGGCGAGTAAAATGCACTATTAAACTTCTAGGGTAGGGCGAACAAAGACCCGATTAGATTATTTTATATTAAGGTTAATATAAGAATTCAGCGAAATTCTATCACATTTGTTCAATTTACATCGCTCCTATTTCAGATAGCGACTTGTGCTAAGCGGCATCTCAAAGCGCAAGAAATGGCGAGTAAAATGCACTATTAAACTTCTAGGGTAGGGCAAACAGAGATCACATTAGATCATTTTATATTATGGTTAATTTAAGAATTCAGCGAAATTCTCTCACATTTGTTCAATTTATGTCGCTGATATTTCAGATAGCGTATTGGGCTAAGCGGCATCTCAAAGCGCAAGAAATGGCGAGTAAAATGCACTATTAAACTTCTAGGGTAGGGCAAACAGAGACCCGATTAGGTCATTTCATATTACGGTTAATTTAAGAATTCAGAAAAATTCTATCACATTTGTTCAATTTACGTCGCTCCTATTTCAGATAGCGTACTCGGATAGGCGGCATCTCAAAGCGCATGAAATGGCGAGTAAAATGCACTATTAAACTTCTAGGGTAGGGCAAACAGAGACCACATTAGATCATTCTATATTATGGTTAATTTAAGAATTCAGCGGAATTCTCTCACATTTGTTCAATTTATGTCGCTGATATTTCAGATAGCGTATTGGGCTAAGCGGCATCTCAAAGCGCAAGAAATGGCGAGTAAAATGCACTCTTAAACTTCTATGATAGGGCAATCAGAGACCCGATTAGATCATTTTATATTTTGGTTAATATAAGAATTCAGCGAAATTCTATCACATTTGTTCAATTTACGTCGCTCCTATTTCACATAGCGTATTGGGCTAAGCGGCATCTCAATGCGCATGAAATGGCCAGTAAAATGCACTATTAAACTTCTAGGATAAGGCAAACGGAGACCCGATTAGACCATTTCATATTACGGTTAATATAAGAATTCAGCGTTATTCTATCATATTTGTTCAACTTACGTCGCTCCTATTTCAGATAGCGTACTGGGCTAGGCGGCATCTTAAAGGGCGTGGAATGACGAGCAAAATGCACTCTTAAACTTCTATGATAGGGCAATCAGAGACCCGATTAGATCATTTTATATTTTGGTTAATATAAGAATTCAGCGAAATTCTATGACATTTGTTCAATTTACGTCGCTCCTATTTCAGATAGCGTATTGGGCTAAGCGGCATCTCAAAGCGCAAGAAATGGCGAGTAAAATGCACTATTAAACTTCTAGGGTAGGGCAAACAGAGACCCCATTAGATCATTTTATATTATGGTTAATTTAAGAATTCAGCGAAATTCTATCACACTTGTTCAATTTACGTTGCTCCTATTTCAGATAGCGTATTGGGCTAAGCGGCATCTCAAAGCGCAAGAACTGGCGAGTAAAATGCACTATTAAACTTCTAGGGTGGGGCAAACAGAGACCAGTTTAGATCACTTTATATTATGGTTAATTTAAGAATTCAGCGAAATTCTATCTCATTTGTTCAATTTACGTCGATCCTATTGCAGATAGGGTATTGGGCTAAGCGGCATCTCAAAGCGCATGAAATGGCGAGTACAATGCACTATTAAACTTCTATGGTAATGCAAACAGAGACCCGATTAGATCATTTTATATTACGGTTAATATAAGAATTCAGCGTAATTCTATCACATTTGTTCAACATACGTCGCTCCTATTTCAGATAGTGTACTGGGCTAGGCGGCATCTTAAAGCGCGTGGAAGGGCGAGCAAAATGCACTACTAAACTTCTATGATAGGGCAATCAGAGTCCCGTTTAGATCATTTTATATTTTGTTTAATATAAGATTTCAGGGAAATTCTATCACATTTGTTCAATTTACGTCGCTCCTATTTCAGATAGCGTACTGGGCTAGGCGGCATCTTAAAGCCCGTGGAATGACGAGTAAAATGCACTATTAAACTTCTATGATAGGGCAATCAGAGACCCGATTAGATCATTTTATATTTTGGTTAATATAAGAATTCAGCGAAATTCTATCACATTTGTTCAATTTACGTCGATCCTATTTCAGATAGCTTATTGGGCTAAGCGGCATCTCAAAGCGCATGAAGTGGCGAGTAAAATGCACTATTAAACTTCTACGGTAGGGCGAACAAAGACCCGATTAGATTATTTTATATTAAGGTTAATATAAGAATTCAGCGAAATTCTATCACATTTGTTCAATTTACATCGCTCCTATTTCAGATAGCGACTTGTGCTAAGCGGCATCTCAAAGCGCAAGAAATGGCGAGTAAAATGCACTATTAAACTTCTAGGGTAGGGCAAACAGAGATCACATTAGATCATTTTATATTATGGTTAATTTAAGAATTCAGCGAAATTCTCTCACATTTGTTCAATTTATGTCGCTGATATTTCAGATAGCGTATTGGGCTAAGCGGCATCTCAAAGCGCAAGAAATGGCGAGTAAAATGCACTATTAAACTTCTAGGGTAGGGCAAACAGAGACCCGATTAGGTCATTTCATATTACGGTTAATTTAAGAATTCAGAAAAATTCTATCACATTTGTTCAATTTACGTCGCTCCTATTTCAGATAGCGTACTCGGATAGGCGGCATCTCAAAGCGCATGAAATGGCCAGTAAAATGCACTATTAAACTTCTAGGATAAGGCAAACGGAGACCGGATTAGACCACTTCATATTACGGTTAATATAAGAATTCAGCGTGATTCTATCACATTTGTTCAACATACGTCGCTCCTATTTCAGATAGCGTACTGGGCTAGGCGGCATCTTAAAGCGCGTGGAATGGCGAGCAAAATGCACTCTTAATCTTCTATGATAGGGCAATCAGAGACCCGATTAGATCATTTTATATTTTGGTTAATATAAGAATTCAGCGAAATTCTATCACATTTGTTCAATTTACGTCGCTCCAATTTCAGATAGCTTATTGGGCTAAGCGGCATCGCAAAGCGCAGGAATTGACGAGTGAAATGCACTATTAAACTTCTTGGGTAGGGCGAACAAAGACCCGATTAGATCATTTTATATTAAGGTTAATATAAGAATTCAGCGAAATTCTATCACATTTGTTCAACTTACGTAGCTCCTATTTCAGATAGCGTACTGGGCTAGGCGGCAACTTAAAGCGCGTGGAATGGCGAGTAAAATGCACTAT
Source organism: Macropis europaea (assembly GCA_916610135.2). NCBI lineage: Eukaryota > Metazoa > Arthropoda > Insecta > Hymenoptera > Melittidae > Macropis > Macropis europaea. Next base: position 71,645 of record CAKAJE020001223.1, on the reverse strand, counting down.
TAAACTTCTATGATAGGGCAATCAGAGACCCGATTAGATCATTTTATATTTTGGTTAATATAAGAATTCAGCGAAATTCTATCACATTTGTTCAATTTACGTCGCTCCTATGTCAGATAGCGTATCGGGCTAAGCGGCATCTCAAAGCGCATGAAATGGCGAATGAAATGCACTATTAATCTTCTAGGGTAGGGCAATCAGAGACCCGATTAGATCATTTTATATTACGGTTAATATAAGAATTCAGAGTAATTCTATCACATTTGTTCAATTTACGTCGCCCCTATTTCAGATAGCGTATTGGGCTAAGCGGCATCTCAAAGCGCATGAAATGGCGAGTCAAATGCACTACTAAACTTGTATGATAGGGAAATCAGAGACCCGATTAGATCATTTTATATTTTGGTTAATATAAGAATTCAGCGAAATTCTATCACATTTGTTCAACATACGTCGCTCCTATTTCAGATAGCGTATTGGGCTAAGCGGCATCTCAAAGCGCATGAAATGGCGGGTCAAATGCACTACTAAACTTGTATGATAGGGAAATCAGAGACGCGATTAGATCATTTTACATTAAGGTTAATATAAGAATTCAGCGAAATTCTATCACATTTGTTCAATTTACATCGCTCCTATTTCAGATAGCGACTTGTGCAAAGCGGCATCTCAAAGCGCAGGAAATGGCGAGTAAAATGCACTATTAAACTTCTAGGGTAGGGCAAACAGAGACCCCATTAGATCATTTTATATTATGGTTAATTTAAGAATTCAGCGAAATTCTATCACATTTGTTCAATTTACGTCGATCCTATTTCAGATAGCTTATTGGGCTAAGCGGCATCTCAAAGCGCATGAAGTGGCGAGTAAAATGCACTATTAAACTTCTAGGGTAGGGCGAACAAAGACCCGATTAGATTATTTTATATTAAGGTTAATATAAGAATTCAGCGAAATTCTATCACATTTGTTCAATTTACATCGCTCCTATTTCAGATAGCGACTTGTGCTAAGCGGCATCTCAAAGCGCAAGAAATGGCGAGTAAAATGCACTATTAAACTTCTAGGGTAGGGCAAACAGAGATCACATTAGATCATTTTATATTATGGTTAATTTAAGAATTCAGCGAAATTCTCTCACATTTGTTCAATTTATGTCGCTGATATTTCAGATAGCGTATTGGGCTAAGCGGCATCTCAAAGCGCAAGAAATGGCGAGTAAAATGCACTATTAAACTTCTAGGGTAGGGCAAACAGAGACCCGATTAGGTCATTTCATATTATGGTTAATTTAAGAATTCAGAAAAATTCTATCACATTTGTTCAATTTACGTCGCTCCTATTTCAGATAGCGTACTCGGATAGGCGGCATCTCAAAGCGCATGAAATGGCGAGTAAAATGCACTATTAAACTTCTAGGGTAGGGCAAACAGAGACCACATTAGATCATTCTATATTATGGTTAATTTAAGAATTCAGCGGAATTCTCTCACATTTGTTCAATTTATGTCGCTGATATTTCAGATAGCGTATTGGGCTAAGCGGCATCTCAAAGCGCAAGAAATGGCGAGTAAAATGCACTCTTAAACTTCTATGATAGGGCAATCAGAGACCCGATTAGATCATTTTATATTTTGGTTAATATAAGAATTCAGCGAAATTCTATCACATTTGTTCAATTTACGTCGCTCCTATTTCACATAGCGTATTGGGCTAAGCGGCATCTCAATGCGCATGAAATGGCCAGTAAAATGCACTATTAAACTTCTAGGATAAGGCAAACGGAGACCCGATTAGACCATTTCATATTACGGTTAATATAAGAATTCAGCGTTATTCTATCATATTTGTTCAACTTACGTCGCTCCTATTTCAGATAGCGTACTGGGCTAGGCGGCATCTTAAAGGGCGTGGAATGGCGAGCAAAATGCACTCTTAAACTTCTATGATAGGGCAATCAGAGACCCGATTAGATCATTTTATATTTTGGTTAATATAAGAATTCAGCGAAATTCTATGACATTTGTTCAATTTACGTCGCTCCTATTTCAGATAGCGTATTGGGCTAAGCGGCATCTCAAAGCGCAAGATATGGCGAGTAAAATGCACTATTAAACTTCTAGGGTAGGGCAAACAGAGACCCCATTAGATCATTTTATATTATGGTTAATTTAAGAATTCAGCGAAATTCTATCACACTTGTTCAATTTACGTTGCTCCTATTTCAGATAGCGTATTGGGCTAAGCGGCATCTCAAAGCGCAAGAACTGGCGAGTAAAATGCACTATTAAACTTCTAGGGTGGGGCAAACAGAGACCAGTTTAGATCACTTTATATTATGGTTAATTTAAGAATTCAGCGAAATTCTATCTCATTTGTTCAATTTACGTCGATCCTATTGCAGATAGGGTATTGGGCTAAGCGGCATCTCAAAGCGCATGAAATGGCGAGTACAATGCACTATTAAACTTCTATGGTAATGCAAACAGAGACCCGATTAGATCATTTTATATTACGGTTAATATAAGAATTCAGCGTAATTCTATCACATTTGTTCAACATACGTCGCTCCTATTTCAGATAGTGTACTGGGCTAGGCGGCATCTTAAAGCGCGTGGAAGGGCGAGCAAAATGCACTACTAAACTTCTATGATAGGGCAATCAGAGTCCCGTTTAGATCATTTTATATTTTGTTTAATATAAGATTTCAGGGAAATTCTATCACATTTGTTCAATTTACGTCGCTCCTATTTCAGATAGCGTACTGGGCTAGGCGGCATCTTAAAGCCCGTGGAATGACGAGTAAAATGCACTATTAAACTTCTATGATAGGGCAATCAGAGACCCGATTAGATCATTTTATATTTTGGTTAATATAAGAATTCAGCGAAATTCTATCACATTTGTTCAATTTACGTCGATCCTATTTCAGATAGCTTATTGGGCTAAGCGGCATCTCAAAGCGCATGAAGTGGCGAGTAAAATGCACTATTAAACTTCTACGGTAGGGCGAACAAAGACCCGATTAGATTATTTTATATTAAGGTTAATATAAGAATTCAGCGAAATTCTATCACATTTGTTCAATTTACATCGCTCCTATTTCAGATACCGACTTGTGCTAAGCGGCATCTCAAAGCGCAAGAAATGGCGAGTAAAATGCACTATTAAACTTCTAGGGTAGGGCAAACAGAGATCACATTAGATCATTTTATATTATGGTTAATTTAAGAATTCAGCGAAATTCTCTCACATTTGTTCAATTTATGTCGCTGATATTTCAGATAGCGTATTGGGCTAAGCGGCATCTCAAAGCGCAAGAAATGGCGAGTAAAATGCACTATTAAACTTCTAGGGTAGGGCAAACAGAGACCCGATTAGGTCATTTCATATTACGGTTAATTTAAGAATTCAGAAAAATTCTATCACATTTGTTCAATTTACGTCGCTCCTATTTCAGATAGCGTACTCGGATAGGCGGCATCTCAAAGCGCATGAAATGGCCAGTAAAATGCACTATTAAACTTCTAGGATAAGGCAAACGGAGACCGGATTAGACCACTCCATATTACGGTTAATATAAGAATTCAGCGTGATTCTATCACATTTGTTCAACATACGTCGCTCCTATTTCAGATAGCGTACTGGGCTAGGCGGCATCTTAAAGCGCGTGGAATGGCGAGCAAAATGCACTCTTAATCTTCTATGATAGGGCAATCAGAGACCCGATTAGATCATTTTATATTTTGGTTAATATAAGAATTCAGCGAAATTCTATCACATTTGTTCAATTTACGTCGCTCCTATTTCAGATAGCGTACTGGGCTAGGCGGCAACTTAAAGCGCGTGGAATGGCGAGTAAAATGCACTATTAAACTTCTATGATAGGGCAATCAGAGACCCGATTAGATCATTTTATATTTTGGTTAATATAAGAATTCAGCGAAATTCTATCACATTTGTTCAATTTACGTCGCTCCTATGTCAGATAGCGTATCGGGCTAAGCGGCATCTCAAAGCGCATGAAATGGCGAATGAAATGCACTATTAATCTTCTAGGGTAGGGCAATCAGAGACCCGATTAGATCATTTTATATTACGGTTAATATAAGAATTCAGAGTAATTCTATCACATTTGTTCAATTTACGTCGCCCCTATTTCAGATAGCGTATTGGGCTAAGCGGCATCTCAAAGCGCATGAAATGGCGAGTCAAATGCACTACTAAACTTGTATGATAGGGAAATCAGAGACCCGATTAGATCATTTTATATTTTGGTTAATATAAGAATTCAGCGAAATTCTATCACATTTGTTCAACATACGTCGCTCCTATTTCAGATAGCGTATTGGGCTAAGCGGCATCTCAAAGCGCATGAAATGGCGGGTCAAATGCACTACTAAACTTGTATGATAGGGAAATCAGAGACGCGATTAGATCATTTTACATTAAGGTTAATATAAGAATTCAGCGAAATTCTATCACATTTGTTCAATTTACATCGCTCCTATTTCAGATAGCGACTTGTGCAAAGCGGCATCTCAAAGCGCAGGAAATGGCGAGTAAAATGCACTATTAAACTTCTAGGGTAGGGCAAACAGAGACCCCATTAGATCATTTTATATTATGGTTAATTTAAGAATTCAGCGAAATTCTCTCACATTTGTTCAATTTACGTCGCTGATATTTCAGATAGCGTATTGGTCTAAGCGGCATCTTAAAGCGTGTGTAATGGCGAGTAAAATGCACTATTAAACTTCTATGATAGGGCAATCAGAGTCCCGTTTAGATCATTTTATATTTTGGTTAATATAAGAATTCAGCGAAATTCTATCACATTTGTTCAACATACGTCGCTCCTATTTCAGATAGCATATTGGGCTAAGCGGCATCGCAAAGCGCATGAAATGACGAGTGAAATGCACTATTAAACTTCTTGGGTAGGATGAACAGAGAGCCGATTACATCATTTTATATTACGGTTAATATAAGAATTCAGCGTAATTCTATCACATTTGTTCAATTTACGTCGCTCCTATTTCAGATAGCGTACTGGGCTAGGCGGCATCTTAAAGCGCGTGGAATGGAGAGTAAACTGCACTATTAATCTTCTATGATAGGGCAATCAGAGACCCGATTAGATCATTTAATATTACGGTTAATATAAGAATTCAGCGTAATTATATGACATTTGTTCAACATACGTCGCTCCTATTTCAGATAGTGTACTGGGCTAGGCTGCATCTTAAAGCGCGTGGAAGGGCGAGTAAAATGCACTACTAAACTTCTATGATAGGGCAATCAGAGTCCCGTTTAGATCATTTTATATTTTGTTTAATATAAGATTTCATGGAAATTCTATCACATTTGTTCAATTTACGTCGCTCCTATTTCAGATAGCATATTGGGCTAAGCGGCATAGCAAAGCGCATGAAATGACGAGTGAAATGCACTATTAAACTTCTTGGGTAGGGCGAACAGAGAGCCGATTACATCATTTTATATTATGGTTAATTTAAGAATTCGGCAAAATTCTATCACATTCGTTCAATTTACGTCGCTCCTATTTCAGATAGCGTATTGGGCTAAGCGGCATCTCAAAGCGCATGAAATGGCGAGTACAATGCACTATTAAACTTCTATGGTAATGCAAACAGAGACCCGATTAGATCATTTTATATTACGGTTAATATAAGAATTCAGCGTAATTCTATCACATTTGTTCAACATACGTCGCTCCTATTTCAGATAGTGTACTGGGCTAGGCGGCATCTTAAAGCGCGTGGAAGGGCGAGCAAAATGCACTACTAAACTTCTATGATAGGGCAATCAGAGTCCCGTTTAGATCATTTTATATTTTGTTTAATATAAGATTTCAGGGAAATTCTATCACATTTGTTCAATTTACGTCGCTCCTATTTCAGATAGCTATTGGGATAAGCGGCATCTCAAAGCGCATGAAATGACGAGAGAAATGCACTATTAAACTTCTTGGGTAGGGCGAACAGAGACCCGATTACATCATTTTATATTATGGTTAATTTACGAATTCAGCAAAATTCTATCACATTTGTTCAATTTACGTCGCTCCTATTTCAGATAGCGTACTGGGCTAGGCGGCATCTTAAAGCGCGTGGAATGACGAGTAAAATGCACTATTAAACTTCTATGATAGGGCAATCAGAGACCCGATTAGATCATTTTATATTTTGGTTAATATAAGAATTCAGCGAAATTCTATCACATTTGTTCAATTTACGTCGATCCTATTTCAGATAGCTTATTGGGCTAAGCGGCATCTCAAAGCGCATGAAGTGGCGAGTAAAATGCACTATTAAACTTCTAGGGTAGGGCGAACAAAGACCCGATTAGATTATTTTATATTAAGGTTAATATAAGAATTCAGCGAAATTCTATCACATTTGTTCAATTTACATCGCTCCTATTTCAGATAGCGACTTGTGCTAAGCGGCATCTCAAAGCGCAAGAAATGGCGAGTAAAATGCACTATTAAACTTCTAGGGTAGGGCAAACAGAGACCACATTAGATCATTTTATATTATGGTTAATTTAAGAATTCAGCGAAATTCTCTCACATTTGTTCAATTTACGTCGCTGATATTTCAGATAGCGTATTGGGCTAAGCGGCATCTTAAAGCGTGTGTAATGGCGAGTAAAATGCACTATTAAACTTCTATGATAGGGCAATCAGAGTCCCGTTTAGATCATTTTATATTTTGTTTAATATAAGATTTCATGAAAATTCTATCACATTTGTTCAATTTACGTCGCTCCTATTTCAGATAGCATATTGGGCTAAGCGGCATAGCAAAGCGCATGAAATGACGAGTGAAATGCACTATTAAACTTCTTGGGTAGGGCGAACAGAGAGCCGATTACATCATTTTATATTATGGTTAATTTAAGAATTCGGCAAAATTCTATCACATTCGTTCAATTTACGTCGCTCCTATTTCAGATAGCGTATTGGGCTAAGCGGCATATCAAAGCGCATGAAATGGCGAGAAAATGCACTATTAAACTTCTAGGATAAGGCAAACAGAGACCCGATTAGATCATTTTATATTACGGTTAATATAAGAATTCAGCGTAATTCTGTCACATTTGTTCAATTTACGTCGCTCCTATTTCAGATAGCGTATTGGGCTAAGCGGCATCTCAAAGCGCATGGATTGACGAGTGAAATGCACTATTAAACTTCTAGGGTAGGGCGAACAGAGACCCGAATAGATCATTTTATATTACGGTTAATATAAGAATTCAGCGTAATTCTATCACATTTCTTCAACTTACGTCGCTCCTATTTCAGATAGCGTACTGGGCTAGGCGACATCTCAAAGCGCGTGGAAGGGCGAGTAAAATGCACTACTAAACTTCTATGATAGGGCAATCAGAGTCCCGTTTAGATCATTTTTTTATTTTGTTTAATATAAGATTTCATGGAAATTCTATCACATTTGTTCAATTTACGTCGCTCCTATTTCAGATAGCGTATTGGACTAAGCGGCATCTCAAAGCGCAAGAAATGGCAAGTAAAATGAACTATTAAACTTCTAGGGTAGGGCAAACAGAGACCCGATTCGATCATTTTATATTATGGTTAATTTAAGAATTCTGCGAAATTCTATCACATTTGTTCAATTTACGTCGCTCCTATTGCAGATAGCGTATTGGGCTAAGCGGCATCTCAAAGCGCATGAAATGGCGAGTAAAATGCACTATTAAAGTTCTAGGATAAGGCAAACAGAGAACCGATTAGATCATTTTATATTACGGTTAATATAAGGATTCAGCGTAATTCTATCACATTTGTTCAACTTACGTCGCTCCTATTTCAGATAGCATACCGGGCTAGGCGGCATCTTAAAGCGCGTGGAATGGCGTGTAAAATGCACTCATAAACTTCTGTAATAGGACAATCAGAGTCCCGATTAGAACATTTTATATTTTGTTTACTATAAGATTTCAGGGAAATTCTATCACATTTGTTCAGTTTACGTCCCTCCTATTTCAGATAGCGTATTGGGCTAAGCGGCATCTCAAAGCGCATGAAATGGCGAATAAAATGCACTATTAAACTTCTAGGCTAGGGCGAACAGAGTCCTGATTAGATCATTTTATATTATGGTTAATTCAAGAATTCTTCGAAAATCTATCACATTTGTTCAATTTACATCGCTCCTATTTCAGATAGCGTACTGGGCTAAGCGGCATCTCAAAGCGCATGAAATGCCGAGCGAAATGCACTACTAATCTTCTTGGGTAGGGCGAACAGAGAACCGATTAGAACATTTTACATTAAGGTTAATATAAGAATTCAGCGTAATTCTAGCACATTTGTTCAACTTACGTCGCTCCTATTTCAGATAGCGTACCGGGCTAGGCGGCATCTCAAAGCGCATGAAATGGCGAGTAAAATTCACTATTAAACTTCTAGGGTAGGGCAAACAGAGACCCGATTAGATCAATTTATATTAAGGTTAATATATGTATTCAGGGAAATTCTATCACATTTGTTCAACTTACGTCGTTCCTATTTCAGCTAGCGTACTGGGCTAGGCGGCATCTTAAAACGCGAAGAATGGCGAGTAAAATGCACTACTAAACTTCTATGATACGGCAATCAGAGAGCCGATTAGATCATTTTATATTTTGGTTAATATAAGAATTCAGCGAAATTCTATCACATTTGTTCAATTTACGTCGCTCCTATTTCAGATAGCGTACTGGGCTAGGCGGCATCTTAAAGCCCGTGGAATGGCGAGTAAAATGCACTTTTAAACTTCTATGATAGGGCAATCATAGACCCGATTAGATCATTTTATATTTTGGTTAATATAAGAATTCAGCGAGATTCTCTCACATTTGTTCAATTTACGTCGCTGATATTTCAGATAGCGTAAAGGGCTAAGCGGCATCTCAAAGCGCAAGAAATGGCGAGTAAAATGAACTATTAAACTTCTAGGGTAGGGCAATCAGAGACCCGATTCGATCATTTTACATTATGGTTAATTTAAGAATTCAGCAAAATTCTATCACATTTGTTCAACTTACGTCGCTCCTATTTCAGATAGCGTACTGGGCAAGGCGACATCTCAACGCGCGTGGCAGGACGAGTAAAATGCACTACTAAAATTCTGTGATAGGACAATCAGAGTCCCGATTAGAACATTTTATATTTTGTTTACTATAAGATTTCAGGGAAATTCTATCACAGTTGTTCAATTTACGTCGCTCCTATTTCAGATAGCGTATTGGGCTAAGCGGCATCTCAAAGTGCATGAAATGGCGAATAAAATGCACTATTAAACTTCTAGGCTAGGGCGAACAGAGACCTGATTAGATCATTTTATATTATGGTTAATTCAAGAATTCATCGAAATTCTATCACATTTGTTCAATTTACATCGCTCCTATTTCAGATAGCGTACTGGGCTAAGCGGCATCTCGAAGCGCATGAAATGACGAGTGAAATGCACTATTAATCTTCTTGGGTAGAGCGAACAGAGACCCGATTAGAACATTTCACATTAAGGTTAATATAAGAATTCAGAGTAATTCTATCACATTTGTTCAACTTACGTCGCTCCTATTTCAGATAGCGTACCGGGCTAGGCGGCATCTCAAAGCGCATGAAATGGCGAGTAAAATTCACTATTAAACTTCTAGGGTAGGGCAAACAGAGACCCGATCAGATCAATTTATATTAAGGTTAATATATGTATTCAGGGAAATTCTATCACATTTGTTCAACTTACGTCGTTCCTATTTCAGCTAGCGTACTGGGCTAGGCGGCATCTTAAAACGCGAAGAATGGCGAGTAAAATGCACTACTAAACTTCTATGATACGGCAATCAGAGAGCCGATTAGATCATTTTATATTTTGGTTAATATAAGAATTCGGCTAAATTCTATCACAATTGTTCTATTTACGTCGCTCCTATTTCAGATAGCTTATTGAGCTAAGCGGCATCTCAAAGGGCATGAAATGACGTGTGAAATGCACTAGTAATCTTCTAGGGTAGGGCGAACAGAGACCCGATTAGATCATTTTACATTAAGGTTAATATAAGAATTCAGCGAGATTCTCTCACATTTGTTCAATTTACGTCGCTGATATTTCAGATAGCGTATTGGGCTAAGCGGCATCTCAAAGCGCAAGAAATGGCGAGTAAAATGTACTATTAAACTTCTAGAGTAGCGCAAACAGAGACCCGATTAGATCATTTTATATTATGGTTAATTTAAGAATTCAGCGAAATTCTATCACATTTGTTCAATTTACGTCGCTCCTATTTCAGATAGCGTATTGGGCTAGGCGGCATCTTAGAGCGCGTGGAATGGCGCGTAAAATGCACTGTTAAACTTCAATGATAGGGCAGTCAGAGACCCGATTAGATCATTTTATATTTTGTTTAATATAAGATTTCAGAGAAATCCTATCACATTTGTTCAATTTACGTCGCTCCTATTTCAGATAGCGTACTGGCCTGGCCGGCATCTTAAAGCGCGTGGAATGGCGAGTGAAATGCACTATTAAACTTCTATGATAGGGCAATCAGTGACCCGATTAGATCATTTTATATTATAGTTAATTTAAGAATTCAGCGAAATTCTATCACATTTGTTCAATTTACGTCGCTCCTATTTCAGAGAACGTATTGGACTAAGCGGCATCTCAAAGCGCATGAAATGGCGAGTAAAATGCACTATTAAACTTCTAGGGTAGGGCAAACAGAGACCCGATTAGATCATTTTATATTATGGTTAATTTAAGAATTCAGCAAAATTCTATCACATTTGTTCAATTTACGTCGCTCATATTTCAGATAGCGTATTGGGCTAAGCGGCCTCTCAAAGCGCATGAAATGGCGAATAAAATGCACTATTAAACTTCTAGGCTAGGGCGAACAGAGCCCCGATCAGATCATTTAACATCATGGTTAATAAAAGAATTCAGCGAAATTCTATCACATTTGTTCAATTTACATCGCTCCTATTTCAGATAGCGTATTGGGCTATGCGGCATCTCAAAGCGCATGAAGTGGCGAATAAATTGCTCAATTAAACTTCTAGGGTAGGGCAAACAGAGACCCGATTCGATCATTTTATATTATGGTTAATTTAAGAATTCAGCGAAGTTCTATCACATTTGTTCAATTTACGTCGCTCCTATTTCAGATAGCTTATTGGGCTAAGCGGCATCTCAAAGCGCATGAAATTGTCGAGTGAAATGCACTAGTAATCTTCTAGGGTAGGGCGATCAGAGACCCGATTAGATCATTTTATATTACGGTTAATATAAGAATTCAGCGTAATTCTATCACATTTGTTCAACATACGTCGCTCCTATTTGAGATAGCGTACTGGGCTAGGCGGCATCTTAAAGCGCGTGGAAGGGCGAGTAAAATGCACTATTAAACTTCTATGATAGGGCAATCAGAGACCCGACTAGATCATTTTATATTTTGGTTAATATAAGAATTCAGCGAAATTCTATCAGAATTGTTCAATTTACGTCGCTCCTATTACAGATAGCGTATTGGGCTTAGCGGCATCTCAAAGCGCATGAAATGACGAGTGAAATGCACTATTAAACTTCTAGGGTAGGGCAAACAGAGACCCGATTAGATCATTTTATATTATGGTTAATTTAAGAATTCAGCAAAATTCTATCACATTTGTTCAATTTACGTCGCTCCTATTTCAGATAGCGTACTGGGCTAGGCGGCATCTTAAAGCGCGTGGAATGGCGAGTAAAATGCACTATTAAACTTCTATGATAGGGCTATCAGAGACCCGATTAGATCATTTTATATTTTGGTTAATATAAGAAGCCAGCGAAATTCTATCACATTTGTTCAATTACGTCGCTCCTATTTCAGATAGCTTATTGGGCTAAGCGGCATCTCAAAGCGCATGAAATGTCGAGTGAAATGCACTAGTAATCTTCTAGGGTAGGGCGATCAGAGACCCGATTAGATCATTTTATATTACGGTTAATATAAGAATTCAGCGTAATTCTATCACATTTGTTCAACATACGTCGCTCCTATTTCAGATAGCGTACTGGGCTAGGCGGCATCCGAAAGCGCGTGGAAGGGCGAGTAAAATGCACTACTAAACTTCTATGATAGGGAATCAGAGTCCCGATTAGATCATTTTATATTTTGGTTAATATAAGAATTCAGCGAAATTCTATCACATTTGTTCAATTTACGTCGCTCCTATTTCAGATAGCTTATTGGGCTAAGATGCATCTCAAAGCGCATGAAATGACGAGTGAAATGCACTATTAAACTTCTATGATAAGGCAAACAGAGACCCGATTAGATCATTTTATATTACGGTTAATATAAGAATTCAGCGTAATTCTATCACATTTGTTCAACTTACGTCGCTCCTATTTCAGATAGCGTAGTGGGCTAGGCGGCATCTTAAAGCGCGTGGAAGGGCGAGTAAAATGCACTACTAAGCTTTTATGATAGGGCAATCAGAGTCCCGATTAGATCATTTTATATTTTGGTTAATATAAGAATTCAGCGAAATTCTATCACATTTGTTCAATTTACGTTGCTCGTATTGCAGATAGCGTATTGGGCTAAGCGGCATCTCAAAGCGCATGAAATGGCGAGTGAAATGCACTATTAAACTTCTAGGATAAGGCAAACAGAGACCCGATTTGGTCATTTTATATTACGGTTAATATAAGAATTCAGAGTAATTCTATCACATTTGTTCAATTTACGTCGCTCCTATTTCAGATAGCTTATTGGGATAAGCGCCATCTCAAAGCGCATGAAATGGCGAGTACAATGCACTATTAAACTTCTATGGTAATGCAAACAGAGACCCGATTAGATCATTTTATATTACGGTTAATATAAGAATTCAGCGTAATTCTATCACATTTGTTCAACATACGTCGCTCCTATTTCAGATAGTGTACTGGGCTAGGCGGCATCTTAAAGCGCGTGGAAGGGCGAGCAAAATGCACTACTAAACTTCTATGATAGGGCAATCAGAGTCCCGTTTAGATCATTTTATATTTTGTTTAATATAAGATTTCAGGGAAATTCTATCACATTTGTTCAATTTACGTCGCTCCTATTTCAGATAGCTATTGGGCTAAGCGGCATCTCAAAGCGCATGAAGTGGCGAGTCAAATGCACTACTAAACTTGTATGATAGGGAAATCAGAGACCCGATTAGATCATTTTATATTTTGGTTAATATAAGAATTCAGCGAAATTCTATCACATTTGTTCAATTTACGTCGTTCCTATTTCAGATAGCGTACTGGGCTAGGCGGCATCTCGAAGCGCATGAAATGACGAGTGAAATGCACTATTAATCTTCTTGGGTAGGGCAAACAGAGACCCGATCAGATCAATTTATATTAAGGTTAATATATGAATTCAGGGAAATTCTATCACATTTGTTCAACTTACGTCGTTCCTATTTCAGCTAGCGTACTGGGCTAGGCGGCATCTTAAAACGCGAAGAATGGCGAGTAAAATGCACTACTAAACTTCTATGATACGGCAATCAGAGAGCCGATTAGATCATTATATATTTTGGTTAATATAAGAATTCGGCTAAATTCTATCACAATTGTTCTATTTACGTCGCTCCTATTTCAGATAGCTTATTGAGCTAAGCGGCATCTCAAAGGGCATGAAATGACGTGTGAAATGCACTAGTAATCTTCTAGGGTAGGGCGAACAGAGACCCGATTAGATCATTTTACATTAAGGTTAATATAAGAATTCAGCGAGATTCTCTCACATTTGTTCAATTTACGTCGCTGATATTTCAGATAGCGTATTGGGCTAAGCGGCATCTCAAAGCGCAAGAAATGGCGAGTAAAATGTACTATTAAACTTCTAGGGTAGCGCAAACAGAGACCCGATTAGATCATTTTATATTATGGTTAATTTAAGAATTCAGCGAAATTCTATCACATTTGTTCAATTTACGTCGCTCCTATTTCAGATAGCGTATTGGGCTAGGCGGCATCTTAGAGCGCGTGGAATGGCGCGTAAAATGCACTGTTAAACTTCAATGATAGGGCAGTCAGAGACCCGATTAGATCATTTTATATTTTGTTTAATATAAGATTTCAGAGAAATCCTATCACATTTGTTCAATTTACGTCGCTCCTATTTCAGATAGCGTATTGGGCTGTCCGGCATCTCAAAGCGCATGAAATGGCGAATAAAATGGACTATTACACTTCTAGGGTAGGGCAAACAGAGACCCGATTAGATCATTTTATATTACGGTTAATATAAGAATTCAGCGTAATTCTATCACATTTCTTCAAATTACGTCGCTCCTATTTCAGATAGCGTACTGGCCTGGCCGGCATCTTAAAGCGCGTGGAATGGCGAGTGAAATGCACTATTAAACTTCTATGATAGGGCAATCAGTGACCCGATTAGATCATTTTATATTATAGTTAATTTAAGAATTCAGCGAAATTCTATCACATTTGTTCAATTTACGTCGCTCCTATTTCAGAGAGCGTATTGGGCTAAGCGGCATCTCAAAGCGCATGAAATGGCGAGTAAAATGCACTATTAAACTTCTAGGGTAGGGCAAACAGAGATCCGATTAGATCATTTTATATTATGGTTAATTTAAGAATTCAGCAAAATTCTATCACATTTGTTCAATTTACGTCGCTCATATTTCAGATAGCGTATTGGGCTAAGCGGCATCTCAAAGCGCATGAAATGGCGAATAAAATGCACTATTAAACTTCTAGGCTAGGGCGAACAGAGCCCCGATCAGATCATTTAACATCATGGTTAATAAAAGAATTCAGCGAAATTCTATCACATTTGTTCAATTTACATCGCTCCTATTTCAGATAGCGTATTGGGCTATGCGGCATCTCAAAGCGCATGAAGTGGCGAATAAATTGCTCAATTAAACTTCTAGGGTAGGGCAAACAGAGACCCGATTCGATCATTTTATATTATGGTTAATTTAAGAATTCAGCGAAGTTCTATCACATTTGTTCAATTTACGTCGCTCCTATTTCAGATAGCTTATTGGGCTAAGCGGCATCTCAAAGCGCATGAAATGTCGAGTGAAATGCACTAGTAATCTTCTAGGGTAGGGCGATCAGAGACCCGATTAGATCATTTTATATTACGGTTAATATAAGAATTCAGCGTAATTCTATCACATTTGTTCAACATACGTCGCTCCTATTTGAGATAGCGTACTGGGCTAGGCGGCATCTTAAAGCGCGTGGAAGGGCGAGTAAAATGCACTATTAAACTTCTATGATAGGGCAATCAGAGACCCGACTAGATCATTTTATATTTTGGTTAATATAAGAATTCAGCGAAATTCTATCAGAATTGTTCAATTTACGTCGCTCCTATTGCAGATAGCGTATTGGGCTTAGCGGCATCTCAAAGCGCATGAAATGACGAGTGAAATGCACTATTAAACTTCTAGGGTAGGGCAAACAGAGACCCGATTAGATCATTTTATATTATGGTTAATTTAAGAATTCAGCAAAATTCTATCACATTTGTTCAATTTACGTCGCTCCTATTTCAGATAGCGTACTGGGCTAGGCGGCATCTTAAAGCGCGTGGAATGGCGAGTAAAATGCACTATTAAACTTCTATGATAGGGCTATCAGAGACCCGATTAGATCATTTTATATTTTGGTTAATATAAGAAGCCAGCGAAATTCTATCACATTTGTTCAATTTACGTCGCTCCTATTTCAGATAGCTTATTGGGCTAAGCGGCATCTCAAAGCGCATGAAATGTCGAGTGAAATGCACTAGTAATCTTCTAGGGTAGGGCGATCAGAGACCCGATTAGATCATTTTATATTACGGTTAATATAAGAATTCAGCGTAATTCTATCACATTTGTTCAACATACGTCGCTCCTATTTCAGATAGCGTACTGGGCTAGGCGGCATCCGAAAGCGCGTGGAAGGGCGAGTAAAATGCACTACTAAACTTCTATGATAGGGAATCAGAGTCCCGATTAGATCATTTTATATTTTGGTTAATATAAGAATTCAGCGAAATTCTATCACATTTGTTCAATTTACGTCGCTCCTATTTCAGATAGCTTATTGGGCTAAGATGCATCTCAAAGCGCATGAAATGACGAGTGAAATGCACTATTAAACTTCTATGATAAGGCAAACAGAGACCCGATTAGATCATTTTATATTACGGTTAATATAAGAATTCAGCGTAATTCTATCACATTTGTTCAACTTACGTCGCTCCTATTTCAGATAGCGTAGTGGGCTAGGCGGCATCTTAAAGCGCGTGGAAGGGCGAGTAAAATGCACTACTAAGCTTTTATGATAGGGCAATCAGAGTCCCGATTAGATCATTTTATATGTTGGTTAATATAAGAATTCAGCGAAATTCTATCACATTTGTTCAATTTACGTTGCTCGTATTGCAGATAGCGTATTGGGCTAAGCGGCATCTCAAAGCGCATGAAATGGCGAGTGAAATGCACTATTAAACTTCTAGGATAAGGCAAACAGAGACCCGATTTGGTCATTTTATATTACGGTTAATATAAGAATTCAGAGTAATTCCATCACATTTGTTCAATTTACGTCGCTCCTATTTCAGATAGCTTATTGGGATAAGCGCCATCTCAAAGCGCATGAAATGGCGAGCAAAATGCACTGTTAAACTTCTAGGGTAGGGCAAACAGAGACCCGATTAGATCATTTTATATTACGATTAATATAAGAATTCAGCGTAATTCTACCACATTTGTTCAATTTACGTCGCTGATATTTCAGATAGTGTATTGGCCTAAGCGGCATCTCAAAGCGCAAGAAATGGCGTGTAAAATGCACTGTTAAACTTCTAGGGTAGGGCAAACGGCGACCCGATAAGATCATTTTATTTTATGGTTGATTTAAGAATTCAGCGAAACTCTATCATATTTGTTCAATTTACGTCGCTCCTATTTCAGATAGCGTATTGGGCTAAGCGGCAGCTCAATGCGCACGAAATGGCGAGTGAAATGCACTGTTAGACTTCTATGGTAGGGCGAACAGAGACCCGATTGGATCATTTTATATTACGGTTAATATAAGAATTCAGCGTAATTCTATCACATTTGTTCAAGTTACGTCGCTCCTATTTCAGATAGCGTACTGGGCTAGGCGGCATCTTAAAGCGCGTGCAATGGCGAGTATCATGCACTACTAATCTTCTATGATAGGGCAATCAGAGACCCGATTAGATCATTTTATATTTTGATTAATATAAGATTTCAGGGAAATTCTATCACACTTGTTCAATTTACATCGCTCCTATTTCAGATAGCGTATTGGGATAAGCGGCATCTCAATGCGCATGAAATGGCCAGTAAAATGCACTATTAAACTTCTAGGATAAGGCAAACGGAGACCCGATTAGACCATTTCATATTACGGTTAATATAAGAATTCAGCGTTATTCTATCATATTTGTTCAACTTACGTCGCTCCTATTTCAGATAGCGTACTGGGCTAGGCGGCATCTCAAAGTGCATGAAATGGCGAATAAAATGCACTATTAAACTTCTAGGCTAGGGCGAACAGAGACCTGATTAGATCATTTTATATTATGGTTAATTCAAGAATTCATCGAAATTCTATCACATTTGTTCAATTTACATCGCTCCTATTTCAGATAGCGTACTGGGCTAAGCGGCATCTCGAAGCGCATGAAATGACGAGTGAAATGCACTATTAATCTTCTTGGGTAGGGCAAACAGAGACCCGATCAGATCAATTTATATTAAGGTTAATATATGAATTCAGGGAAATTCTATCACATTTGTTCAACTTACGTCGTTCCTATTTCAGCTAGCGTACTGGGCTAGGCGGCATCTTAAAACGCGAAGAATGGCGAGTAAAATGCACTACTAAACTTCTATGATACGGCAATCAGAGAGCCGATTAGATCATTATATATTTTGGTTAATATAAGAATTCGGCTAAATTCTATCACAATTGTTCTATTTACGTCGCTCCTATTTCAGATAGCTTATTGAGCTAAGCGGCATCTCAAAGGGCATGAAATGACGTGTGAAATGCACTAGTAATCTTCTAGGGTAGGGCGAACAGAGACCCGATTAGATCATTTTACATTAAGGTTAATATAAGAATTCAGCGAGATTCTCTCACATTTGTTCAATTTACGTCGCTGATATTTCAGATAGCGTATTGGGCTAAGCGGCATCTCAAAGCGCAAGAAATGGCGAGTAAAATGTACTATTAAACTTCTAGGGTAGCGCAAACAGAGACCCGATTAGATCATTTTATATTATGGTTAATTTAAGAATTCAGCGAAATTCTATCACATTTGTTCAATTTACGTCGCTCCTATTTCAGATAGCGTATTGGGCTAGGCGGCATCTTAGAGCGCGTGGAATGGCGCGTAAAATGCACTGTTAAACTTCAATGATAGGGCAGTCAGAGACCCGATTAGATCATTTTATATTTTGTTTAATATAAGATTTCAGAGAAATCCTATCACATTTGTTCAATTTACGTCGCTCCTATTTCAGATAGCGTATTGGGCTGTCCGGCATCTCAAAGCGCATGAAATGGCGAATAAAATGGACTATTACACTTCTAGGGTAGGGCAAACAGAGACCCGATTAGATCATTTTATATTACGGTTAATATAAGAATTCAGCGTAATTCTATCACATTTCTTCAAATTACGTCGCTCCTATTTCAGATAGCGTACTGGCCTGGCCGGCATCTTAAAGCGCGTGGAATGGCGAGTGAAATGCACTATTAAACTTCTATGATAGGGCAATCAGTGACCCGATTAGATCATTTTATATTATAGTTAATTTAAGAATTCAGCGAAATTCTATCACATTTGTTCAGTTTACGTCGCTCCTATTTCAGAGAGCGTATTGGACTAAGCGGCATCTCAAAGCGCATGAAATGGCGAGTAAAATGCACTATTAAACTTCTAGGGTAGGGCAAACAGAGATCCGATTAGATCATTTTATATTATGGTTAATTTAAGAATTCAGCAAAATTCTATCACATTTGTTCAATTTACGTCGCTCATATTTCAGATAGCGTATTGGGCTAAGCGGCATCTCAAAGCGCATGAAATGGCGAATAAAATGCACTATTAAACTTCTAGGCTAGGGCGAACAGAGCCCCGATCAGATCATTTAACATCATGGTTAATAAAAGAATTCAGCGAAATTCTATCACATTTGTTCAATTTACATCGCTCCTATTTCAGATAGCGTATTGGGCTATGCGGCATCTCAAAGCGCATGAAGTGGCGAATAAATTGCTCAATTAAACTTCTAGGGTAGGGCAAACAGAGACCCGATTCGATCATTTTATATTATGGTTAATTTAAGAATTCAGCGAAGTTCTATCACATTTGTTCAATTTACGTCGCTCCTATTTCAGATAGCTTATTGGGCTAAGCGGCATCTCAAAGCGCATGAAATGTCGAGTGAAATGCACTAGTAATCTTCTAGGGTAGGGCGATCAGAGACCCGATTAGATCATTTTATATTACGGTTAATATAAGAATTCAGCGTAATTCTATCACATTTGTTCAACATACGTCGCTCCTATTTGAGATAGCGTACTGGGCTAGGCGGCATCTTAAAGCGCGTGGAAGGGCGAGTAAAATGCACTATTAAACTTCTATGATAGGGCAATCAGAGACCCGACTAGATCATTTTATATTTTGGTTAATATAAGAATTCAGCGAAATTCTATCACAATTGTTCAATTTACGTCGCTCCTATTGCAGATAGCGTATTGGGCTTAGCGGCATCTCAAAGCGCATGAAATGTCGAGTGAAATGCACTAGTAATCTTCTAGGGTAGGGCGATCAGAGACCCGATTAGATCATTTTATATTACGGTTAATATAAGAATTCAGCGTAATTCTATCACATTTGTTCAACTTACGTCGCTCCTATTTCAGATAGCGTACTGGGCTAGGCGGCATCCGAAAGCGCGTGGAAGGGCGAGTAAAATGCACTACTAAACTTCTATGATAGGGAATCAGAGTCCCGATTAGATCATTTTATATTTTGGTTAATATAAGAATTCAGCGAAATTCTATCACATTTGTTCAATTTACGTCGCTCCTATTTCAGATAGCTTATTGGGCTAAGATGCATCTCAAAGCGCATGAAATGACGAGTGAAATGCACTATTAAACTTCTATGATAAGGCAAACAGAGACCCGATTAGATCATTTTATATTACGGTTAATATAAGAATTCAGCGTAATTCTATCACATTTGTTCAACTTACGTCGCTCCTATTTCAGATAGCGTAGTGGGCTAGGCGGCATCTTAAAGCGCGTGGAAGGGCGAGTAAAATGCACTACTAAGCTTTTATGATAGGGCAATCAGAGTCCCGATTAGATCATTTTATATTTTGGTTAATATAAGAATTCAGCGAAATTCTATCACATTTGTTCAATTTACGTTGCTCGTATTGCAGATAGCGTATTGGGCTAAGCGGCATCTCAAAGCGCATGAAATGGCGAGTGAAATGCACTATTAAACTTCTAGGATAAGGCAAACAGAGACCCGATTTGGTCATTTTATATTACGGTTAATATAAGAATTCAGAGTAATTCTATCACATTTGTTCAATTTACGTCGCTCCTATTTCAGATAGCTTATTGGGATAAGCGCCATCTCAAAGCGCATGAAATGGCGAGTACAATGCACTATTAAACTTCTATGGTAATGCAAACAGAGACCCGATTAGATCATTTTATATTACGGTTAATATAAGAATTCAGCGTAATTCTATCACATTTGTTCAACATACGTCGCTCCTATTTCAGATAGTGTACTGGGCTAGGCGGCATCTTAAAGCGCGTGGAAGGGCGAGCAAAATGCACTACTAAACTTCTATGATAGGGCAATCAGAGTCCCGTTTAGATCATTTTATATTTTGTTTAATATAAGATTTCAGGGAAATTCTATCACATTTGTTCAATTTACGTCGCTCCTATTTCAGATAGCTATTGGGCTAAGCGGCATCTCAAAGCGCATGAAATGGCGAGTCAAATGCACTACTAAACTTGTATGATAGGGAAATCAGAGACCCGATTAGATCATTTTATATTTTGGTTAATATAAGAATTCAGCGAAATTCTATCACATTTGTTCAATTTACGTCGTTCCTATTTCAGATAGCGTACTGGGCCAGGCGGCATCTTAAAGCGCGTGGAATGACGAGTGAAATACACTATTAAACTTCTAGGGTAGGGCAAACAGAGACCCGATTAGATCATTTTATATTATGGTTAATTTAAGAATTCAGCAAAATTCTATCACATTTGTTCAATTTACGTCGCTCCTATTTCAGATAGCGTACTGGGCTAGGCGGCATCTTAAAGCGCGTGGAATGGCGAGTAAAATGCACTATTAAACTTCTATGATAGGGCTATCAGAGACCCGATTAGATCATTTTATATTTTGGTTAATATAAGAAGCCAGCGAAATTCTATCACATTTGTTCAATTTACGTCGCTCCTATTTCAGATAGCGTATTGGGCTAAGCGGCATCTCAAAGCGCATGAAATGGCGAGTGAAATGCACTATTAAACTTCTAGGATAAGGCAAACAGAGACCCGATTTGGTCATTTTATATTACGGTTAATATAAGAATTCAGAGTAATTCTATCACATTTGTTCAATTTACGTCGCTCCTATTTCAGATAGCTTATTGGGATAAGCGCCATCTCAAAGCGCATGAAATGGCGAGTACAATGCACTATTAAACTTCTATCGTAATGCAAACAGAGACCCGATTAGATCATTTTATATTACGGTTAATATAAGAATTCAGCGTAATTCTATCACATTTGTTCAACATACGTCGCTCCTATTTCAGATAGTGTACTGGGCTAGGCGGCATCTTAAAGCGCGTGGAAGGGCGAGCAAAATGCACTACTAAACTTCTATGATAGGGCAATCAGAGTCCCGTTTAGATCATTTTATATTTTGTTTAATATAAGATTTCAGGGAAATTCTATCACATTTGTTCAATTTACGTCGCTCCTATTTCAGATAGCTATTGGGCTAAGCGGCATCTCAAAGCGCATGAAATGGCGAGTCAAATGCACTACTAAACTTGTATGATAGGGAAATCAGAGACCCGAATAGATCATTTTATATTTTGGTTAATATAAGAATTCAGCGAAATTCTATCACATTTGTTCAATTTACGTCGTTCCTATTTCAGATAGCGTACTGGGCCAGGCGGCATCTTAAAGCGCGTGGAATGACGAGTGAAATACACTATTAAACTTCTAGGGTAGGGCAAACAGAGACCCGATTAGATCATTTTATATTATGGTTAATTTAAGAATTCAGCAAAATTCTATCACATTTGTTCAATTTACGTCGCTCCTATTTCAGATAGCGTACTGGGCTAGGCGGCATCTTAAAGCGCGTGGAATGGCGAGTAAAATGCACTATTAAACTTCTATGATAGGGCTATCAGAGACCCGATTAGATCATTTTATATTTTGGTTAATAAAAGAATTCAGCGAAATTCTATCACATTTGTTAACCATAATATAAAATGATCTAATCGGGTCTCTGATTGCCCTACCCTAGAAGTTTAATAGTGCATTTTACTCGCCATTTCATGCGTTTTGGGATGCCGCTTAGCCCAATAAGCTATCTGAAATAGGAGCGACGTAAATTGAGCAAATGTGATAGAATTTTGCTGAATTCTTATATTAACCTTAACGTAAAATGATCTAATCGGGTCTCTGTTCGCCCTACCCTAGAAGTTTAATATCGCATTTCACTCGTCATTTAATGCGCTTTGTGATGCCGCTCCGCCCAGTACGCTATCTGAAATAGGAGCGACATAAATTGAACGAATGTGATAGAATTTCGCTGAATTCTTATATTAACCAAAATATAAAATGCTCTAATCGGGTCTCTGATTGCCCTATCATAGAAGTTTGATAGTGCATTTTACTGGCCATTCCACGCGCTTTAAGATGGCGCCTAGCTCAATACGCTATCTGAAATAGGAGCGATGTAAATTGAACAAATGTGATAGAATTTCGCTGAATTCTTTTATTAACCATAATGTAAAATGATCTAATCGGGTCTCTGTTCGCCCTAGCCTAGAAGTTTAATAGTGCATTTTATTCGCCACTTCATGCGCTTTGAGATGCCGCTTAGCCCAATACGCTATCTGAAATAGGAGCGACGTAAATCGAACAAATGCGATAGAATTTCGTTGAATTCTTATATTAACCATATTGTAAAATGATCTAATCGGGTCTCTGTTCGCCCTAGCCTAGAAGTTTAATAGTACATTGTAGTCCCCATTTGATGCACTTTGTGTTGCCGCTTTGCCCAATACGCTATCTGAAATAGTAGCGACGTAAATTGAACAAATGTGATAGAATTTCCCTGAAATCTTATATTAAACAAAATATAAAATGATCTAATCGGGTCTCTGTTTGACTTTACCTAGAAGTTTAATAGTGCATTTTACTCGCCATTTCATGCGCAGTGAGATGCCGCTTAGCCCAATACGCTATCTGAAATAGGAGCGACGTAAATTGAACAAATGTGATAGAATTTCGCTGAATTCTTATATTAACCAAAATATAAAATGATCTAATCGGGTCTCTGATTGCCCGATCATAGAAGTTTAATAGTGCATTTTACTCGCCATTTCATGCGCTTTGAGATGCCGCTTAGCCCAATACGGTATCTGAAATAGGAGCGACGTAAATTGAACAAATGTGATAGAATTTCGCTGAATTCTTATATTAACCGTAATATAAAATGATCTAATCGGGTCTCTGTTTGCCTTATTCTGGAAGTTTAATAGTGCATTTTGCTCGCCATTTCATGCGATTTGAGATGCCGCTTAGCCCAATTCGCTATCTGAAATAGGAGTGACGTAAATTGAACAAATCTGATAGAATTTCGCTGAATTCTTAAATTAACCATAATATAAAATGATCTAATCGGGTCTCTGTTTGCCTTACCCTAGAAGTTTAGTAGTGCATTTTACTCGCCATTTCTTGCGTTTTGAGATGCAGCTTAGCCCAATACGCTATCTGAAATAGGAGCGACGTAAATTGAACAAATGTGATAGAATTTCGCTAAATTCTTATATTAACCAAAATACAAAATGATCTAATCGGGTCTCTGATTGCCCTATCATAGAAGTTTAGTAGTGCATTTTACTCGCCCTTCCACGCGCTTTAAGATGCCGCCTAGCCCAGTACGCTATCTGAAATAGGAGCGACGTATGTTGAACAAACGTGATAGAATTACGCTGAATTCTTATATTAACCGTAATATAAAATGATCTAATCGGGTCTCTGATTGCCCTATCATAGAAGTTCAACAGTGTATTTTACTCGCCATTCCTCGCGTTTTAAGATGCCGCCTAGCCCAGTACGCTAGCTGAAATAGGAACGACGTAAATTGAAAAAATGTGATAGAATTTCGCTGAATTCTTATATTAACCAAAATATAGAATGATCTAATCGGCTCTCTGATTGCCCTATCATAGAAGTTTAGTAGTGCATTTTACTCGCCCTTCCACGCACATTAAGACACCGCCTAGCCCAGTACGCTATCTGAAATAGCAGCGACGTAAGTTGAACAAATGTGATAGAATTACGCTGAATTCTTATATTAACCGTAACATAAAATGACCTAATCGGGTCTGTGTTTGCCTTACCCTAGAAGCTTAATAGTGCATTTTACTCGCCATTTCATGCGCTTTGAGATGCCGCTTAGCCCAAAACGCTATCTGAAATAGGAGCGACGTAAATTGAGCAAATGTGATAGAATTTAGCTGAATTCTTATATTAAGCAAAATATAAAATGATCTAATCGGGTCTCTGATTGCCCTATCATAGAAGTTTAACAGTGTATTTTACTCGCCATTCCTCGGGTTTTAAGCTGCCGCCTAGCCCAGTACGTTAGCTGAAATAGGAACGACGTAAATTGAACAAATGTGATTGAATTACGCTGAATTTTTATATTAACCGTAATATAAAATGATCTAATCGGGTCTGTGTTTGCCTTACCCTAGAAGTTTAATAGTGCATTTTACTCGCCATTCCATGCGCTTTAAGATGCCGCCTAGCCCAGTACGCTATCTGAAATAGGAACGACGTAAATTGACCAAATGTGATAGAATTTTGCTGAATTCTTAAATTAACCATAATATAAAATAATCTAATCGGGTCTCTGATTGCCATACCCTAGAAGTTTAATAGTGCATTTTACTCGCCATTTCATGCGCTTTGAGATGCCGCTTAGCCCAATACGGTATCTGAAATAGGAGCGACGTAAATTGAACAAATGTGGTAGAATTTCGCTGAATTCTTATATTAACCGCAATATAAAATGATCTAATCGGGTCTCTGTTTGCCTTATTCTGGAAGTTTAATAGTGCATTTTGCTCGCCATTTCATGCGATTTGAGATGCCGCTTAGCCCAATACGCTCTCTGAAATAGGAGTGACGTAAATTGAACAAATGGGATAGAATTTCGCTGAATTCTTAAATTAACCATAATATAAAATGATCTAATCGGGTCTCTGTTTGCCCTACCCTAGAAGTTTAGTAGTGCATTTTACTCGCCATTTCTTGCGCTTTGAGATGCAGCTTAGCCCAATACGCTATCTGAAATAGGAGCGACGTAAATTGAACAAATGTGATAGAATTTCGCTGAATTCTTATATTAACCTTGATGTAAAATGATCTAATCGGGTCTTTGTTCGCCCTACCCTAGAAGTTTAATAGTGCATTTGACTCGTCATTTCATGCGCTTTGAGATGCCGCTTAGCCCAATACGCTATCTGAAATAGGAGCGACGTAAATTGAACAAATGTGATAGAATATTGCTGAATTCTTATATTAACCATAATATAAAATGATCTAATCGGGTCTCTGTTCGCCCTAGCCTAGAAGTTTAATAGTGAATTTCATTCGACATTTCATGCGCATTGAGATGCCGCTTAGCCCAATACGCTATCTGAAATAGGAGCGACGTAAATTGAACAAATGTGATAGAATTTCGCTGAATTCTTATATTAACCAAAATATAAAATGATCTAATCGGATCTCTGATTGCCCTATCATAAAAGCTTAATAGTGCATTTTACTCGCCATTCCAGGCGCTTTAAGATGCCGCCTAGCCCAGTCCGCTATCTGAAATAGGAGCGACGTAAGTTGAACAAATGTGATAGAATTACGCTGCATTCTAATATTAACCGTAATATAAAATGATCTAATCGGGTATCTGTTTGCCTTACCCCAGAAGTTTAATAGTGCGTTCTACTCGCCATTTCATGCGCTTTGAGATGCCGCTTAGCCCAATACGCTATCGGAAATAGGAGCGACGTAAATTGAACAAATGTGATAGAATTTCGCTGAATTCTTAAATTAACCATAATATAAAATGATCTACTCGGGTCTCTGATTGCCCTATCATAGAAGTTTAATATTGCATTTTACTCGCCATTCCACGCGCTTTAAGATGCCGCCTAGCCCAATACGCTATTCGAAATAGGAGCGACGTAAATTGAACAAATGTGATAGAATTTCGCTGAATTCTTATATGAACCGTAATATAAAATGATCTAATCGGGTCTCTGATTGCCCTACCCTAGAAGTTTAATAGTGCATTTTACTCGTCATTTCATGCGCTTTGAGATGCCGCTTAGCCCAATACGCTATCTCAAGTAGGAGCGATGTAAATTGTACAAATGTGATAGAATTTCGCTGAATTCTTTTATTAACCATAATGTTAAATGATCTAATCGGGTCTCTGATTGCCCTATCATAGAAGTTTAAAAGTGCATTTTACTCGCCATTCCACGCGCTTTAAGAAGCCGCCTATCCCAGTACGCTATCTGAAATAGGAGCGGCGTAAATTGAACAAATGTGATAGAATTTCGCTGAATTCTTATATTAACCAGAATATAAACCGATCTAATCGGGTCTCTGATTTCCCTACCCTAGAAGTTTAATAGTGCATTTTACTCGCCATTTCATGCGCTTTGAGATGCCGCTTAGCCCAATAAGCTATCTGAAATAGGAGCGACGTAAATTGAACAAATGTGAGAGAATTTCGCTGAATTCTTATATTAACCAAAATATAAAATGATCTAATCGGCTCTCTGATTGCCCTATCATAGAAGTTTAATAGTGCATTTTACTCGCCATTCCACGCTCTTTATGATGCCGCCTAGCCCAGTACGCTATCTGAAATAGGAGCGACGCAAATTGAATAAATGTGATAGAATTTTGCTGAATTCTTAAATTAACCATAATATGAAATGATCTAATCGGGTCTCTGTTTGCCCTACCCTAGAAGTTTAATAGTGCATTTTACTCGCCATTTCTTGCTCTTTGAGATGCCGCTTAGCCCAATACGCTATCTGAAATATCAGCGACGTAAATTGAACAAATGTGAGAGAATTTCGTTGAATTCTTAAATTAACCATAATATAAAATGATCTAAACGGGTCTCTGTTTGCCCTACCCTAGAAGTTTAATAGTGCATTTTACTCGCCATTTCTTGCGTTTTGAGATGCCGCTTAGCCCAATACGCTATCTGAAATATCAGCGACGTAAATTGAACAAATGTGAGAGAATCTCGCTGAATTCTTATATTAATCTTAATGTAAAATGATCTAATCGGGTCTCTGTTCGCCCTACCCTAGAAGTTTGATAGTGCATTTTACTCGCCATTTCTTGCGCTTTGAGATGACGCTTAGCCCTATAAGCTATCTGAAATAGGAGCGACGTAAATTGAACAAATGTGATAGAATTACGCTGAATTCTTATATTAACCAAAATATAAAATGATCTACTCGGGTCTCTGATTGCCCTATCATAGACGTTTAATAGTGCATTTTACTCGCCATTCCACGCGCTTTAAGAAGCCGCCTAGCCCAGTACGCTATCTGAAATAGGAGCGGCGTAAATTGAACAAATGTGATAGAATTTCGCTGAATTCTTATATTAACCAAAATATAAAATGATCTAATCGGGTCTATGATTGCACTATCATAGAAGTTTAGTAGTGCATTTTACTCGCCCTTCCACGCGCTTCAAGATGCCGCCTAGCCAGGTACGCTATCTGAAATAGGAGCGACGTAAGTTGAACAAATGTGATAGAATTACGCTGAATTCTTATATTAACCGTAATATAAAATGATATAATCGGGTCTCTGTTTGCCTTACCCTAGAAGTTTAATTGTGCATTTTACTCGGCATTTCATGCGAGCTGAGATGCTGGTTAGCCCAATACGCCATCTGAAATTGGAGCGACGTAAATTGAACAAATGTGATAGAATTCGGCTGAATTCTTAGATTAACCATAATATAGAATGATCTAATCGGCTCTCTGATTGCCCTATCATAGAAGTTTAGTAGTGCATTTTACTCGCCCTTCCACGCGCTTTAAGATGCCGCCTAGCCCAGTACGCTATCTGAAATAGGAGCGACGTAAGTTGAACAAATGTGATAGAATTACGCTGCATTCTTATATTAACCGTAATATAAAATGATATAATCGGGTCTCTGTTTGCCTTACCCTAGAAGTTTAATTGTGCATTTTACTCGGCATTTCATGCGAGTTGAGATGCTGGTCAGCCCAATACGCCATCTGAAATTGGAGCGACGTAAATTGAACAAATGTGATAGAATTTGGCTGAATTCTTAGATTAACCATAATATAAAATGATCTAATCGGGTCTCTGTTTGCCCTACCCCAGAAGTATAATAGTGCATTTTACTCGCCATTTCATGCGCTTTGAGATGGCGCTTAGCCCAGTACGCTATCTGAAATAGGAGCGACGTAAATTGAACAAATGTGATAGAATTTCCCTGAATTCTTATATTAACCTTAATGTAAAATGATCTAATCGGGTCTTTGTTCGCCCTACCCTAGAAGTTTAATAGTGCATTTCACTCGTCATTTCATGCGTTTTGAGATGCCGCTTAGCCCAATACGCTATCTGAAATAGGAGCGACGTAAATTGAACAAATGTGATAGAATTTCCCTGAATTCTTATATTAACCTTAATGTAAAATGATCTAATCGTGTCTCTGTTCGCCCTACCCTATAAGTTTAATAGTGCATTTCACTCATCATTTCATGCGCTTTGAGATACCGCTTAGCCCAATACGCTATCTGAAATAGGAGCGACGTACAATGAACAAATTTGATAGAATTTCGCTGAATTTTTATAATAACCAAAATATAAAATGATCTAGTCGGGTCTCTGATTGCCCTATCATAGAAGTTTAGTGGGGCATTTTACTCGCCCTTCCGCGCGCTTTAAGATGCCATCTACCACACTACGCTATCTGAAATAGGAGCGACGTAAATTGAACAAATGTGATAGAATATTGCTGAATTCTTATATTAACCATAATATAAAATGATCTAATCGGGTCTCTGTTCGCCCTAGCCTAGAAGTTTAATAGTGAATTTCATTCGACATTTCATGCGCATTGAGATGCCGCTTAGCCCAATACGCTATCTGAAATAGGAGCGACGTAAATTGAACAAATGTGATAGAATTTCGCTGAATTCTTATATTAACCAAAATATAAAATGATCTAATCGGATCTCTGATTGCCCTATCATAAAAGCTTAATAGTGCATTTTACTCGCCATTCCAGGCGCTTTAAGATGCCGCCTAGCCCAGTCCGCTATCTGAAATAGGAGCGACGTAAGTTGAACAAATGTGATAGAATTACGCTGCATTCTAATATCAACCGTAATATAAAATGATCTAATCGGGTATCTGTTTGCCTTACCCCAGAAGTTTAATAGTGCGTTCTACTCGCCATTTCATGCGCTTTGAGATGCCGCTTAGCCCAATACGCTATCTGAAATAGGAGCGACGTAAATTGAACAAATGTGTTAGAATTTCGCTGAATTCTTAAATTAACCATAATATAAAATGATCTAATCGGGTCTCTGTTTGCCCTACCCTAGAAGTTTGATAGTGCATTTTACTCGCCATTTCTTGCGCTTTGAGATGACGCTTAGCCATATAAGCTATCTGAAATAGGAGCGACGTAAATTGAACAAATGTGATAGAATTACGCTGCATTCTTATATTAAACAAAATATAAAATGATCTACTCGGGTCTCTGATTGCCCTATCATAGAAGTTTAATATTGCATTGTACTCGCCATTCCACGCGCTTTAAGATGCCGCCTAGCCCAATACGCTATTTGAAATAGGAGCGACGTAAATTGAACAAATGTGATAGAATTTCGCTGAATTCTTATATTAACCGTAATATAAAATGATCTAATCGGGTCTCTGATTGCCCTACCCTAGAAGTTTAATAGTGCATTTTACTCGTCATTTCATGCGCTTTGAGATGCCGCTTAGCCCAATACGCTATCTCAAGTAGGAGCGATGTAAATTGTACAAATGTGATAGAATTTCGCTGAATTCTTTTATTAACCATAATGTTAAATGATCTAATCGGGTCTCTGTTTGCCCTACCCTAGAAGTTTAATAGTGCATTTTACTCGCCATTTCTTGCCCTTTGAGATGCCGCTTAGCCCAATACGCTATCTGAAATATCAGCGACGTAAATTGAACAAATGTGATAGAATTTCGCTGAATCCTTATATTAACCAAAATATAAAATGATCTAATCGGGTCTCTGATAGCCCTATCATAGAAGTTTAATAGTGCATTTTACTCGCCATTCCACGCGCTTTAAGATGCCGCATAGCCCGGTACGCTATCTGAAATATCAGCGACGTATGTTGAACAAATGTGATAGAATTACGCTGAATTCTTATATTAACCGTAATATAAAATGATCTAATCGGGTCTCTGTTTGCATTAGCCTAGAAGTTTAATAGTGCATTTTACTCGCCATTTCATGCGCTTTGAGATGCCGCTTAGCCGAATACGCTATCTGCAATAGGATCGACGTGAATTGAACAAATGTGATAGAATTTCGCTGAATTCTTAAATTAACCATAATATAAAATGATCTAATCGGGTCTCTGATTGCCCTACCCTAGAAGTTTAAGAGTGCATTTTAGTCGCCATTTCATGCGCTTTGAGATGCCGCTTAGCCCAATACGCTATCTGAGATAGGAGCGACTTAAATTAAACAAATGTGATAGAATTTCGCTGAATTCTTATATTAACCAAAATATAAAATGATTTAATCGGGTCTTTGTTCGCCCTACCCTAGAAGTTTAATAGTGCATTTCACTCGCCATTTCATGCGCTTTGAGTTGCCGCTTAGCCCAATAAGCTATCTGAAATAGGAGCGACGTAAATTGAACAAATGTGATAGAATTTCGCTGAATTCTTATATTAACCAAAATATGAAATGATCTAATCGGGTCTCTGATTGCCCTATCATAGAAGTATAATAGTGCATTTTACTCGCCATTCCACGCTCTTTAAGATGCCGCCTAGCCCAGTACGCTATCTGAAATAGGAGCTACGTAAGTTGAACAAATGTGACAGAGTTACGCTGAATTCTTATATTAACCGCAATATAAAATGATCTAATCGGGTCTCTGTTTGCCTTATCCTAGAAGTTTAGTAGTGCATTTCCTCGCCATTTCATGCGCTTTGAGATGCCGCTTAGCCCAATACGCTATCTGAAATAGGAGCGACGTAAATTGAAGAAATGTGATAGAATTTCGCTAAATTCTTATATTAACCAAAATATAAAATGATCTAATCGGGTCTCTGATTGCCCTATCATAGAAGTTTAATAGTGCATTTTACCTGCCATTCCACGCGCTTTAAGTTGCCGCCTAGCCCAGTACGCTATCTGAAATAGGAGCTACGTAAGTTGAACAAGTGTGACAGAATTACGCTGAATTCTTATATTAACCGTAATATAAAATGATCTAATCGGGTCTCTGATTGCCCAATCATAGAAGTTTAATAGTGCATTTTACTCGCCATTCCACGCGCGTTAAGATGCCGCCTAGCCCAGTACGCTATCTGAAATAGGAGCGACGTAAATTGAACAAATGTGATACAATTTCGCTGAATTCTTATATTAACCAAAATATAAAATGATTTAATCATGTCTCTGGTTGCCCTATCATAGAAGTTTAATAGTGCATTTTACTCGCCATTCCACGCGCTTTAAGATGCCGCCTAGCCCAGTACGCTATCTGAAATAGGAGCGACGTAAGTTGAAGAAATGTGATAGAATTACGCTGAATTCTTATATTAACCGTAATATAAAATGATCTAATCGGGTCTCTGTTTGCCTTACCCTAGAAGTTTAATAGTGCATTTTACTCGCCATTTCATGCGCTTTGAGATGCCGCTTAGTCCAATGCGCTATCTGAAATAGGAGCGAAGTAAATTGAACAAATGTGATTGAATTTCGCTGAGTTCTTATATTAACCTTTATGTAAAATGATCTAATCGGGTCTCTGTTCGCCCCACCATAGAAGTCTAATAGTGCATTTCACTAGTCATTCATGCGCTTTGAGATGCCGCTTAGCCCAATACGCTATCTGAAATAGGAGCGACGTAAATTGAACAAATGTGATAGAATTTCGCTGAATTCTTATATTAACCATAATATAAAATGATCTAATCGGGTCTCTGTTCGCCCTAGCCTAGAAGTTTAATAGTGAATTTTATTCGACATTTCATGCGCATTGAGATGCCGCTTAGCCCAATACGCTATCTGAAATAGGAGCGACGTAAATTGAACAAATGTGATAGAATTTCGCTGAATTCTTATATTAACCAAAATATAAAATGATCTACTCGGGTCTCTGATTGCCCTATCATAGAAGTTTAATAGTGCATTTTACTCGGCATTCCACGCGCTTTAAGATGCCGCCTAGCCCAATACGCTATTTGAAATAGGAGCGACGTAAATTGAACAAATGTGATAGAATTACGCTGAATTCTTATATTAACCGTAATATAAAATGATCTAATCGGGTCTCTGATTGCCCTATCATAGAAGTTTAATAGTGCATTTTACTCACCATTTCATGCGCTTTGAGATGCCGCTTAGCCCAATACGCTATCTGAAATAGGAGCAACGTAAATTGAACAAATGTGATAGAATTTCGCTGAATTCTTATATTAACCGTAATATAAAATGATCTAATCGGGTCTCTGATTGCCCTACCCTAGAAGTTTAATAGTGCATCTTACTCGTCATTTCATGCGCTTTGAGATGCCGCTTTGCCCAATACGCTATCTCATGTAGGAGCGATGTAAATTGTACAAATGTGATAGAATTTCGCTGAATTCTTTTATTAACCATAATGTTAAATGATCTAATCGGGTCTCTGATTGCCCTATCATAGAAGTTTAAGAGTGCATTTTACTCGCCATTCCACGCGCTTTAAGAAGCCGCCTAGCCCAGTACGCTATCTGAAATAGGAGCGGCGTAAATTGAACAAATGTGATAGAATTTCGCTGAATTCTTATATTAACCATAATACAAACCGATCTAATCGGGTCTCTGATTGCCCTACCCTAGAAGTTTAATAGTGCATTTTACTCGCCATTTCATGCGCTTTGAGATGCCGCTTAGCCCAATAAGCTATCTGAAATAGGAGCGACGTAAATTGAACAAATGTGATAGAATTTTGCTGAAATCTTATATTAAACAAAATATAAAATGATCTAAACGGGACTCTGACTGCCCTATCATAGAAGTTTAGTAGTGCATTTTACTCGCCCTTCCACGCGCTTTAAGATGCCGCATAGCTCAGTACACAATCTGAAATAGGAGCGACGTATGTTGAACAAATGTGATAGAATTACGCTGAATTCTTATATTAACCGTAATATAAAATGATCTAATCGGGTCTCTGTTTGCATTAGCCTAGAAGTTTAATAGTGCATTTTACTCGCCATTTCATGCGCTTTGAGATGCCGCTTAGCCGAATACGCTATCTGCAATAGGATCGACGTGAATTGAACAAATGTGATAGAATTTCGCTGAATTCTTAAATTAACCATAATATAAAATGATCTAATCGGGTCTCTGATTGCCCTACCCTAGAAGTTTAAGAGTGCATTTTACTCGCCATTTCATGCGCTTTGAGATGCCGCTTAGCCCAATACGCTATCTGAGATAGGAGCGACGTAAATTAAACAAATGTGATAGAATTTCGCTGAATTCTTATATTAACCAAAATATAAAATGATTTAATCGGGTCTCTGATTGCCCTATCATAGATGTTTAATAGTGCATTTTACTCGCCATTCCACGCGCTTTAAGATGCCGCCTATCCGAGTACCCTATCTGAAATAGGAACGACGTAAATTGAACAAATGTGATAGAATTTTGCCGAATTCTTATATTAACCATAATATAAAATGATCTAATCGGGTCTTTGTTCGCCCTACCCTAGAAGTTTAATAGTGCATTTCACTCGCCATTTCATGCGATTTGAGTTGCCGCTTAGCCCAATAAGCTATCTGAAATAGGAGCGACGTAAATTGAACAAATGTGATAGAATTTCGCTGAATTCTTATATTAACCAAAATATAAAATGATCTAATCGGGTCTCTGATTGCCCTATCATAGAAGTTTAATAGTGCATTTTACTCGCCATTCCACGCTCTTTAAGATGCCGCCTAGCCCAGTACGCTATCTGAAATAGGAGCTACGTAAGTTGAACAAGTGTGACAGAATTACGCTGAATTCTTATATTAACCGTAATATAAAATGATCTAATCGGGTCTCTGATTGCCCTATCATAGAAGTTTAATAGTGCATTTTACTCGCCATCCCACGCGCGTTAAGATGCCGCCTAGCCCAGTACGCTATCTGAAATAGGAGCGACGTAAATTGAACAAATGTGATAGAATTTTGCTGAATTCTTAAATTAACAATAATATAAAATGATCTAATCGGGTCTCTGATTGCCCTACACTAGAAGTTTAATAGTGCATTTTACTCGCCATTTCACGCGCTTTGAGATGCCGCTTAGCGCAATACGCTATCTGACATAGGAGCGACGTAAATTGAACAAATGTGATAGAATTTCGCTAAATTCTTATATTAACCAAAATATAAAATGATCTAATCGGATCTCTGATTGCCCTATCATAGAAGTTTAATAGTACATTTTACTCGCCATTCCACGCGCTTTAAGTTGCCGCCTAGCCCAGTACGCTATCTGAAATAGGAGCTACGTAAGTTGAACAAGTGTGACAGAATTACGCTGAATTCTTATATTAACCGCAATATAAAATGATCTAAACGGGACCCTGACTGCCCTATCATAGAAGTTTAGTAGTGCATTTTACTCGCCCTTCCACGCGCTTTAAGATGCCGCCTAGGCAAGTACACTATCTGAAATAGGAGCGACGTATGTTGAACAAATGTGATAGAATTTCGCTGAATTCTTATATTAACCGTAATATAAAAAGATCTAATCGGGTCTCTGTTTGCCTTACCCTAGAAGTTTAATAGTGCATTTTACTCGACATTTCATGCGCTTTGAGATTCCGCTTAGCCCAATACGCAATCTGCAATAGGAGCGATGTAAATTGAACAAATGTGGTAGAATTTCGATGAATTCTTTTATTAACCATAATGTAAAATGATCTAATCAGGTCTCTGTTCGCCCTAGCCTAGAAGTTTAATAGTGCATTATATTCGCCATTTCATGCGCTTTGAGATGCCGCCTAGCCCAATACGCTATCTGAAATAGAAGCGACGTAAATTGAACAAATGTGATAGAATTTCCCTGAAATCTTATAGTAAACATAATATAAAATGATCTAATCGGGACTCTGATTGTCCTATCACAGAATTTTAGTAGTGCATTTTACTCGCCCTTCCACGCGCTTTGAGATGCCGCCTAGCCCAGTACGCTATCTGAAATAGGAGCGGCGTAAGTTGAACAAATGTGATAGAATTACGCTGCATTCTTATATTAACCGTAATATAAAATGATCTATTCGGGTCTCTGTTCGCCCTACCCTAGAAGTTTAATAGTGCATTTCACTCGTCAATCCATGCGCTTTGAGATGCCGCTTAGCCCAATCCGCTATCTGAAATAGGAGCGACGTAAGTTGAACAAATGTGACAGAATTACGCTGAATTCTTATATTAACCGTAATATAAAATGATCTAATCGGGTCTCTGTTTGCCTTATCCTAGAAGTTTAATAGTGCATTTTCTCGCCATTTCATGCGCTTTGAGATGCCGCTTAGCCCAATACGCTATCTGAAATAGGAGCGACGTAAATTGAACGAATGTGATAGAATTTCGCTGTATTCTTATATTAACCTTAATGTAAAATGATCTAAACGGGTCTCTGTTTGCCCTACCCTAGAAGTTTAATAGTGCATTTCACTCGGCATTTCTTGCGCTTTGAGATTCCGCTTTGCCCAATACGCTATCTGAAATAGGAGCGACGTAAATTGAACAAATGTGATAGGATTTCGTTGAATTCTTAAATTAACCATAATATAGAATGATCTAATCGGGTCTCTATGTGCCCTACCCTAGAAGTTTAATAGTGCATTTTACTCGCCATTTCTTGCGCTTTGAGATGCCGCTTAGCCCAATACGCTATCTGAAATAGGAGCGACGGAAATTGAACAAATGTGATAGAATTTCGCTGAATTCTTATATTAACCGTAATATAAAATGATCTAATCGGGTCTCTGATTGCCCTATCATAGAAGTTTAATAGTGCATTTTACTCACCATTTCATGCGCTTTGAGATGCCGCTTAGCCCAATACGCTATCTGAAATAGGAGCAACGTAAATTGAACAAATGTGATAGAATTTCGCTGAATTCTTATATTAACCGTAATATAAAATGATCTAATCGGGTCTCTGATTGCCCTACCCTAGAAGTTTAATAGTGCATCTTACTCGTCATTTCATGCGCTTTGAGATGCCGCTTTGCCCAATACGCTATCTCATGTAGGAGCGATGTAAATTGTACAAATGTGATAGAATTTCGCTGAATTCTTTTATTAACCATAATGTTAAATGATCTAATCGGGTCTCTGATTGCCCTATCATAGAAGTTTAAGAGTGCATTTTACTCGCCATTCCACGCGCTTTAAGAAGCCGCCTAGCCCAGTACGCTATCTGAAATAGGAGCGGCGTAAATTGAACAAATGTGATAGAATTTCGCTGAATTCTTATATTAACCATAATACAAACCGATCTAATCGGGTCTCTGATTGCCCTACCCTAGAAGTTTAATAGTGCATTTTACTCGCCATTTCATGCGCTTTGAGATGCCGCTTAGCCCAATAAGCTATCTGAAATAGGAGCGACGTAAATTGAACAAATGTGATAGAATTTTGCTGAAATCTTATATTAAACAAAATATAAAATGATCTAAACGGGACTCTGACTCCCCTATCATAGAAGTTTGGTAGTGCATTTTACTCGCCCTTCCACGCGCTTTAAGATGCCGCCTAGCTCAGTACACTATCTGAAACAGGAGCGACGTATGTTGAACAAATGTGATAGAATTACGCTGAATTCTTATATTAACCGTAATATAAAATGATCTAATCGGGTCTCTGTTTGCATTAGCCTAGAAGTTTAATAGTGCATTTTACTCGCCATTTCATGCGCTTTGAGATGCCGCTTAGCCGAATACGCTATCTGCAATAGGATCGACGTGAATTGAACAAATGTGATAGAATTTCGCTGAATTCTTAAATTAACCATAATATAAAATGATCTAATCGGGTCTCTGATTGCCCTACCCTAGAAGTTTAAGAGTGCATTTTACTCGCCATTTCATGCGCTTTGAGATGCCGCTTAGCCCAATACGCTATCTGAGATAGGAGCGACGTAAATTAAACAAATGTGATAGAATTTCGCTGAATTCTTATATTAACCAAAATATAAAATGATTTAATCGGGTCTCTGATTGCCCTATCATAGATGTTTAATAGTGCATTTTACTCGCCATTCCACGCGCTTTAAGATGCCGCCTATCCGAGTACCCTATCTGAAATAGGAACGACGTAAATTGAACAAATGTGATAGAATTTTGCCGAATTCTTACATTAACCATAATATAAAATGATCTAATCGGGTCTTTGTTCGCCCTACCCTAGAAGTTTAATAGTGCATTTCACTCGCCATTTCATGCGATTTGAGTTGCCGCTTAGCCCAATAAGCTATCTGAAATAGGAGCGACGTAAATTGAACAAATGTGATAGAATTTCGCTGAATTCTTATATTAACCAAAATATGAAATGATCTAATCGGGTCTCTGATTGCCCTATCATAGAAGTTTAATAGTGCATTTTACTCGCCATTCCACGCTCTTTAAGATGCCGCCTAGCCCAGTACGCTATCTGAAATAGGAGCTACGTAAGTTGAACAAGTGTGACAGAATTACGCTGAATTCTTATATTAACCGTAATATAAAATGATCTAATCGGGTCTCTGATTGCCCTATCATAGAAGTTTAATAGTGCATTTTACTCGCCATCCCACGCGCGTTAAGATGCCGCCTAGCCCAGTACGCTATCTGAAATAGGAGCGACGTAAATTGAACAAATGTGATAGAATTTTGCTGAATTCTTAAATTAACAATAATATAAAATGATCTAATCGGGTCTCTGATTGCCCTACACTAGAAGTTTAATAGTGCATTTTACTCGCCATTTCACGCGCTTTGAGATGCCGCTTAGCGCAATACGCTATCTGACATAGGAGCGACGTAAATTGAACAAATGTGATAGAATTTCGCTAAATTCTTATATTAACCAAAATATAAAATGATCTAATCGGATCTCTGATTGCCCTATCATAGAAGTTTAATAGTACATTTTACTCGCCATTCCACGCGCTTTAAGTTGCCGCCTAGCCCAGTACGCTATCTGAAATAGGAGCTACGTAAGTTGAACAAGTGTGACAGAATTACGCTGAATTCTTATATTAACCGCAATATAAAATGATCTAAACGGGACCCTGACTGCCCTATCATAGAAGTTTAGTAGTGCATTTTACTCGCCCTTCCACGCGCTTTAAGATGCCGCCTAGGCAAGTACACTATCTGAAATAGGAGCGACGTATGTTGAACAAATGTGATAGAATTTCGCTGAATTCTTATATTAACCGTAATATAAAAAGATCTAATCGGGTCTCTGTTTGCCTTACCCTAGAAGTTTAATAGTGCATTTTACTCGACATTTCATGCGCTTTGAGATTCCGCTTAGCCCAATACGCAATCTGCAATAGGAGCGATGTAAATTGAACAAATGTGGTAGAATTTCGATGAATTCTTTTATTAACCATAATGTAAAATGATCTAATCAGGTCTCTGTTCGCCCTAGCCTAGAAGTTTAATAGTGCATTATATTCGCCATTTCATGCGCTTTGAGATGCCGCCTAGCCCAATACGCTATCTGAAATAGAAGCGACGTAAATTGAACAAATGTGATAGAATTTCCCTGAAATCTTATAGTAAACATAATATAAAATGATCTAATCGGGACTCTGATTGTCCTATCACAGAATTTTAGTAGTGCATTTTACTCGCCCTTCCACGCGCTTTGAGATGCCGCCTAGCCCAGTACGCTATCTGAAATAGGAGCGGCGTAAGTTGAACAAATGTGATAGAATTACGCTGCATTCTTATATTAACCGTAATATAAAATGATCTATTCGGGTCTCTGTTCGCCCTACCCTAGAAGTTTAATAGTGCATTTCACTCGTCAATCCATGCGCTTTGAGATGCCGCTTAGCCCAATCCGCTATCTGAAATAGGAGCGACGTAAGTTGAACAAATGTGACAGAATTACGCTGAATTCTTATATTAACCGTAATATAAAATGATCTAATCGGGTCTCTGTTTGCCTTATCCTAGAAGTTTAATAGTGCATTTTCTCGCCATTTCATGCGCTTTGAGATGCCGCTTAGCCCAATACGCTATCTGAAATAGGAGCGACGTAAATTGAACGAATGTGATAGAATTTCGCTGTATTCTTATATTAACCTTAATGTAAAATGATCTAAACGGGTCTCTGTTTGCCCTACCCTAGAAGTTTAATAGTGCATTTCACTCGGCATTTCTTGCGCTTTGAGATTCCGCTTTGCCCAATACGCTATCTGAAATAGGAGCGACGTAAATTGAACAAATGTGATAGGATTTCGTTGAATTCTTAAATTAACCATAATATAGAATGATCTAATCGGGTCTCTATGTGCCCTACCCTAGAAGTTTAATAGTGCATTTTACTCGCCATTTCTTGCGCTTTGAGATGCCGCTTAGCCCAATACGCTATCTGAAATAGGAGCGACGGAAATTGAACAAATGTGATAGAATTTCGCTTAATTCTTATATTAACCAAAATATAAAATGATCAAATCGGGTCTCTGATTGCCCTATCATAGAAGTTTAATAGTGCATTTTACTCGCCATTCCACGCGCTTTAAGTTGCCGTCTAGCCCAGTACGCTATCTGAAATAGGAGCTACGTAAGTTGAACAAATGTGACAGAATTACGCTGAATTCTTATATTAACCGTAATATAAAATGATCTAATCGTGTCTCTGTTTGCCTTATCCTAGAAGTGTAATAGTGCATTTTACTCGTCATTTCATGCGCATTGAGATGCCGCTTAGCGCTATATGCTATCTGAAATAGGAGCGACGTAAATTGAACAAATGTGATAGAATTTCGCTGAATTCTTATATTAACCAAAATATAAAATGATCAAATCGGGTCTCTGATTGCCCTATCATAGAAGTTTAGTAGTGCATTTTACTCGCCTTTCCACGCGCTTTAAGATGCCGCCTAGCCCAGTACGCTATCTGAAATAGGAGCGACGTTAGTTGAACAAATGTGATAGAATTTCGCTGAATTCTTTTATTAACCATAATGTTAAATGATCTAATCGGGTCTCTGTTCGCCATAGCGTAGAAGCTTAATAGTGCATTTTATTCGTCATTTCATGCGCATTGAGATGCCGCTTAGCCCAATACGCTATCTGAAATAGGAGCGACGTAAATTGAACAAATGTGCTAGAATTTCCCTGAAATGTTATAGTAAACAAAATATAAAATGATCTAATCGGGTCTCTGATTGCCCTATCATAGAAGGTTAATAGCGCATTTTACTCGCCATTCCGCGCGCTTTAAGATGCCGCTTAGCCCAATACGCTATCTGAAATAGGAGCGACGTAAGTTGAACAAATGTGATAGAATTTCGCTGGATTCTTATATTAACCAAAATATAAAATGATCTAATCGGGTCTCTGATTGCCCTGTCATAGAAGTTTAATAGTGCATTTTACACGCCAATCCACGCACTTTAAGATTCCGCCTAGCCCAGTACGCTAGCTGAAATAGGAACGACGTAAATTGAAAAAATGTGATAGAATTTTGCTGAATTGATAAATTAACCATAATATAAAATGATCTAATCGGGTCTCTGTCTGCCCTACCCTAGAAGTTTAATAGTGCATTTTACTCGCCATTCCACGCGCTTTGAGATGCCGCTTAGCCCAATACGCTATCTGAAATAGGAGCGACGTAAATTAACCAAATGTGATAGAATTTCGCTGAATTCATATATTAATCAAAATATAAAATGATCTAATCGGGTCTCTGATTGCCCTGTCATAGAAGTTTAATAGTGCATTTTACACGCCAATCCTCGCGCTTTAAGATTCCGCCTAGCCCAGTACGCTATCTGAAATAGGAGCGACGTAAATTGAACAAATGTGATAGGATTTCGTTGAATTCTTAAATTAACCATAATATAGAATGATCTAATCGGGTCTCTATGTGCCCTACCCTAGAAGTTTAATAGTGCATTTTACTCGCCATTTCTTGCGCTTTGAGATGCCGCTTAGCCCAATACGCTATCTGAAATAGGAGCGACGGAAATTGAACAAATGTGATAGAATTTCGCTTAATTCTTATATTAACCAAAACATAAAATGATCAAATCGAGTCTCTGATTGCCCTATCATAGAAGTTTAATAGTGCATTTTACTCGCCATTCCACGCGCTTTAAGTTGCCGTCTAGCCCAGTACGCTATCTGAAATAGGAGCTACGTAAGTTGAACAAATGTGACAGAATTACGCTGAATTCTTATATTAACCGTAATATAAAATGATCTAATCGTGTCTCTGTTTGCCTTATCCTAGAAGTGTAATAGTGCATTTTACTCGTCATTTCATGCGCATTGAGATGCCGCTTAGCGCTATATGCTATCTGAAATAGGAGCGACGTAAATTGAACAAATGTGATAGAATTTCGCTGAATTCTTATATTAACCAAAATATAAAATGATCAAATCGGGTCTCTGATTGCCCTATCATTGAAGTTTAGTAGTGCATTTTACTCGCCCTTCCACGCGCTTTAAGATGCCGCCTAGCCCAGTACGCTATCTGAAATAGGAGCGACGTTAGTTGAACAAATGTGATAGAATTTCGCTGAATTCTTTTATTAACCATAATGTTAAATGATCTAATCGGGTCTCTGTTCGCCATAGCGTAGAAGCTTAATAGTGCATTTTATTCGTCATTTCATGCGCATTGAGATGCCGCTTAGCCCAATACGCTATCTGAAATAGGAGCGACGTAAATTGAACAAATGTGCTAGAATTTCCCTGAAATGTTATAGTAAACAAAATATAAAATGATCTAATCGGGTCTCTGATTGCCCTATCATAGAAGTTTAATAGTGCATTTTACTCGCCATTCCGCGCGCTTTAAGATGCCGCTTAGCCCAATACGCTATCTGAAATAGGAGCGACGTAAGTTGAACAAATGTGATAGAATTTCGCTGGATTCTTATATTAACCAAAATATAAAATGATCTAATCGGGTCTCTGATTGCCCTGTCATAGAAGTTTAATAGTGCATTTTACACGCCAATCCACGCACTTTAAGATTCCGCCTAGCCCAGTACGCTAGCTGAAATAGGAACGACGTAAATTGAAAAAATGTGATAGAATTTTGCTGAATTGATAAATTAACCATAATATAAAATGATCTAATCGGGTCTCTGTCTGCCCTACCCTAGAAGTTTAATAGTGCATTTTACTCGCCATTCCACGCGCTTTGAGATCCCGCTTAGCCCAATACGCTATCTGAAATAGGAGCGACGTAAATTAAACAAATGTGATAGAATTTCGCTGAATTCATATATTAATCAAAATATAAAATGATCTAATCGGGTCTCTGATTGCCCTGTCATAGAAGTTTAATAGTGCATTTTACACGCCAATCCTCGCGCTTTAAGATTCCGCCTAGCCCAGTACGCTATCTGAAATAGGAGCGACGTAAATTGAACAAATGTGATAGAATTTTGCTGAATTCTTAAATTAACCATAATATAAATTGATCTAATCGGGTCTCTGTTTGCCCTACCCTAGAAGTTTAATAGTGCATTTTACTCGCCATTTCATGCGCTTTCAGATGCCGCTTCGCCCAATACGCTATCTGAAATATCAGCCACGTAAATGGAACAAATGTGATAGAATTTCGCTGAATTCATATATTAATCAAAATATAAAATGATCTAATCGGGTCTCTGATTGCCCTGTCATAGAAGTTTAATAGTGCATTTTACACGCCAATCCTCGCGCTTTAAGATTCCGCCTAGCCCAATAAGCTATCTGAAATAGGAGCGACTTAAAT
This sequence comes from Macropis europaea, assembly GCA_916610135.2. Taxonomy (NCBI): domain Eukaryota; kingdom Metazoa; phylum Arthropoda; class Insecta; order Hymenoptera; family Melittidae; genus Macropis; species Macropis europaea. The sequence goes on along the minus strand of CAKAJE020001223.1, from coordinate 27,954 downwards.
TGAACAAATGTAATAGAATTTTTCTGAATTCTTAAATAAACCATAATATGAAATGATCTAATCGGGTCTCTGTTTGCCCTACCCTAGAAGTTTAACAGTGCATTTTAGGCGCCATTTCATGCGCTTTGAGATGCCGCTTAGCCCAATACGCTATCTGAGATAGGAGCGACGTAAATTAAACAAATGTGATAGAATTTCGCTGAATTCTTATATTAACCAAAATATAAAATGATTTAATCGGGTCTCTGATTGCCCTATCATAGATGTTTAATAGTGCATTTTACTCGCCATTCCACGCGCTTTAAGATGCCGCCTATCCGAGTACGCTATCTGAAATAGGAACGACGTAAATTGAACAAATGTGATAGAATTTTGCCGAATTCTTACATTAACCATAATATAAAATGATCTAATCGGTTCTTTGTTCGCCCTACCCTAGAAGTTTAATAGTGCATTTCACTCGCCATTTCATGCGATTTGAGTTGCCGCTTAGCCCAATAAGCTATCTGAAATAGGAGCGACGTAAATTGAACAAATGTGATAGAATTTCGCTGAATTCTTATATTAACCAAAATATGAAATGATCTAATCGGGTCTCTGATTGCCCTATCATAGAAGTATAATAGTGCATTTTACTCGCCATTCCACGCTCTTTAAGATGCCGCCTAGCCCAGTACGCTATCTGAAATAGGAGCTACGTAAGTTGAACAAGTGTGACAGAATTACGCTGAATTCTTATATTAACCGTAATATAAAATGATCTAATCGGGTCTCTGATTGCCCTATCATAGAAGTTTAATAGTGCATTTTACTCGCCATTCCACGCGCGTTAAGATGCCGCCTAGCCCAGTACGCTATCTGAAATAGGAGCGACGTAAATTGAACAAATGTGATAAAATTTTGCTGAATTCTTAAATTAACCATAATATAAAATGATCTAATCGGGTCTCTGATTGCCCTACCCTAGAAGTTTAATAGTGCATTTCACTCGCCATTTCATGCGATTTGAGTTGCCGCTTAGCCCAATAAGCTATCTGAAATAGGAGCGACGTAAATTGAACAAATGTGATAGAATTTCGCTGAATTCTTATATTAACCAAAATATGAAATGATCTAATCGGGTCTCTGATTGCCCTATCATAGAAGTATAATAGTGCATTTTACTCGCCATTCCACGCTCTTTAAGATGCCGCCTAGCCCAGTACGCTATCTGAAATAGGAGCTACGTAAGTTGAACAAGTGTGACAGAATTACGCTGAATTCTTATATAAACCGTAATATAAAATGATCTAATCGGGTCTCTGATTGCCCTATCATAGAAGTTTAATAGTGCATTTTACTCGCCATTCCACGCGCGTTAAGATGCCGCCTAGCCCAGTACGCTATCTGAAATAGGAGCGACGTAAATTGAACAAATGTGATAAAATTTTGCTGAATTCTTAAATTAACCATAATATAAAATGATCTAATCGGGTCTCTGATTGCCCTACCCTAGAAGTTTAATAGTGCATTTTACTCGCCATTTCATGCGCTTTGAGATGCCGCTTAGCCCAATACGCTATCTGACGTAGGAGCGACGTAAATTGAACAAATGTGATAGAATTTCGCTAAATTCTTATATTAACCAAAATATAAAATGATCTAATCGAGTCTCTGATTGCCCTATCATAGAAGTTTAATAGTGCATTTTACTCGCCATTCCACGCGCCTTAAGTTGCCGTCTAGCCCAGTACGCTATCTGAAATAGGAGCGACGTAAGTTGAACAAATGTGATAGAATTTTGCTGAATTCTTAAATTAACCATAATATAAAATGATCTAATCGGGTCTCTGATTGCCCTACACTAGAAGTTTAATAGTGCATTTTACTCGCCATTTCATGCGCTTTGAGATGCCGCTTAGCGCAATACGCTATCTGACATAGGAGCGACGTAAATTGAACAAATGTGATAGAATTTCGCTAAATTCTTATATTAACCAAAATATAAAATGATCTAATCGGATCTCTGATTGCCCTATCATAGAAGTTTAATAGTACATTTTACTCGCCATTCCACGCGCTTTAAGTTGCCGCCTAGCCCAGTACGCTATCTGAAATAGGAGCTACGTAAGTTGAACAAGTGTGACAGAATTACGCTGAATTCTTATATTAACCGCAATATAAAATGATCTAAACGGGACCCTGACTGCCCTATCATAGAAGTTTAGTAGTGCATTTTACTCGCCCTTCCACGCGCTTTAAGATGCCGCCTAGGCAAGTACACTATCTGAAATAGGAGCGACGTATGTTGAACAAATGTGATAGAATTTCGCTGAATTCTTATATTAACCGTAATATAAAAAGATCTAATCGGGTCTCTGTTTGCCTTACCCTAGAAGTTTAATAGTGCATTTTACTCGACATTTCATGCGCTTTGAGATTCCGCTTAGCCCAATACGCAATCTGCAATAGGAGCGATGTAAATTGAACAAATGTGGTAGAATTTCGATGAATTCTTTTATTAACCATAATGTAAAATGATCTAATCAGGTCTCTGTTCGCCCTAGCCTAGAAGTTTAATAGTGCATTATATTCGCCATTTCATGCGCTTTGAGATGCCGCCTAGCCCAATACGCTATCTGAAATAGAAGCGACGTAAATTGCACAAATGTGATAGAATTTCCCTGAAATCTTATAGTAAACAAAATATAAAATGATCTAATCGGGACTCTGATTGTCCTATCACAGAATTTTAGTAGTGCATTTTACTCGCCCTTCCACGCGCTTTGAGATGCCGCCTAGCCCAGTACGCTATCTGAAATAGGAGCGGCGTAAGTTGAACAAATGTGATAGAATTACGCTGCATTCTTATATTAACCGTAATATAAAATGATCTATTCGGGTCTCTGTTCGCCCTACCCTAGAAGTTTAATAGTGCATTTCACTCGTCAATCCATGCGCTTTGAGATGCCGCTTAGCCCAATCCGCTATCTGAAATAGGAGCGACGTAAGTTGAACAAATGTGACAGAATTACGCTGAATTCTTATATTAACCGTAATATAAAATGATCTAATCGGGTCTCTGTTTGCCTTATCCTAGAAGTTTAATAGTGCATTTTCTCGCCATTTCATGCGCTTTGAGATGCCGCTTAGCCCAATACGCTAGCTGAAATAGGAGCGACGTAAATTGAACGAATGTGATAGAATTTCGCTGAATTCTTATATTAACTTTAATGTAAAATTATCTAAACGGGTCTCTGTTTGCCCTACCCTAGAAGTTTAATAGTGTATTTCACTCGGCATTTCTTGCGCTTTGAGATTCCGCTTTGCCCAATACGCTATCTGAAATAGGAGCGACGTAAATTGAACAAATGTGATAGGATTTCGTTGAATTCTTAAATTAACCATAATATAGAATGATCTAATCGGGTCTCTATGTGCCCTACCCTAGAAGTTTAATAGTGCATTTTACTCGCCATTTCTTGCGCTTTGAGATGCCGCTTAGCCCAATACGCTATCTGAAATAGGAGCGACGGAAATTGAACAAATGTGATAGAATTTCGCTTAATTCTTATATTAACCAAAATATAAAATGATGAAATCGGGTCTCTGATTGCCCTATCATAGAAGTTTAATAGTGCATTTTACTCGCCATTCCACGCGCTTTAAGTTGCCGTCTAGCCCAATACGCTAGCTGAAATAGGAGCGACGTAAATTGAACGAATGTGATAGAATTTCGCTGAATTCTTATATTAACTTTAATGTAAAATTATCTAAACGGGTCTCTGTTTGCCCTACCCTAGAAGTTTAATAGTGTATTTCACTCGGCATTTCTTGCGCTTTGAGATTCCGCTTTGCCCAATACGCTATCTGAAATAGGAGCGACGTAAATTGAACAAATGTGATAGGATTTCGTTGAATTCTTAAATTAACCATAATATAGAATGATCTAATCGGGTCTCTATGTGCCCTACCCTAGAAGTGTAATAGTGCATTTTACTCGTCATTTCATGCGCATTGAGATGCCGCTTAGCGCTATATGCTATCTGAAATAGGAGCGACGTAAATTGAACAAATGTGATAGAATTTCGCTGAATTCTTATATTAACCAAAATATAAAATGATCAAATCGGGTCTCTGATTGCCCTATCATAGAAGTTTAGTAGTGCATTTTACTCGCCCTTCCACGCGCTTTAAGATGCCGCCTAGCCCAGTACGCTATCTGAAATAGGAGCGACGTTAGTTGAACAAATGTGATAGAATTTCGCTGAATTCTTTTATTAACCATAATGTTAAATGATCTAATCGGGTCTCTGTTCGCCATAGCGTAGAAGCTTAATAGTGCATTTTATTCGTCATTTCATGCGCATTGAGATGCCGCTTAGCCCAATACGCTATCTGAAATAGGAGCGACGTAAATTGAACAAATGTGCTAGAATTTCCCTGAAATGTTATAGTAAACAAAATATAAAATGATCTAATCGGGTCTCTGATTGCCCTATCATAGAAGTTTAATAGTGCATTTTACTCGCCATTCCGCGCGCTTTAAGATGCCGCTTAGCCCAATACGCTATCTGAAATAGGAGCGACGTAAGTTGAACAAATGTGATAGAATTTCGCTGGATTCTTATATTAACCAAAATATAAAATGATCTAATCGGGTCTCTGATTGCCCTGTCATAGAAGTTTAATAGCGCATTTTACACGCCAATCCACGCACTTTAAGATTCCGCCTAGCCCAGTACGCTAGCTGAATTAGGAACGACGTAAATTGAAAAAATGTGATAGAATTTTGCTGAATTGATAAATTAACCATAATATAAAATGATCTAATCGGGTCTCTGTCTGCCCTACCCTAGAAGTTTAATAGTGCATTTTACTCGCCATTCCACGCGCTTTGAGATGCCGCTTAGCCCAATACGCTATCTGAAATAGGAGCGACGTAAATTAAACAAATGTGATAGAATTTCGCTGAATTCATATATTAATCAAAATATAAAATGATCTAATCGGGTCTCTGATTGCCCTGTCATAGAAGTTTAATAGTGCATTTTACACGCCAATCCTCGCGCTTTAAGATTCCGCCTAGCCCAGTACGCTATCTGAAATAGGAGCGACGTAAATTGAACAAATGTGATAGGATTTCGTTGAATTCTTAAATTAACCATACTATAGAATGATCTAATCGGGTCTCTATGTGCCCTACCCTAGAAGTTTAATAGTGCATTTTACTCGCCATTTCTTGCGCTTTGAGATGCCGCTTAGCCCAATACGATATCTGAAATAGGAGCGACGGAAATTGAACAAATGTGATAGAATTTCGCTTAATTCTTATATTAACCAAAATATAAAATGATCAAATCGGGTCTCTGATTGTCCTATCATAGAAGTTTAATAGTGCATTTTACTCGCCATTCCACGCGCTTTAAGTTGCCGTCCAGCCCAGTACGCTATCTGAAATAGGAGCTACGTAAGTTGAACAAATGTGACAGAATTACGCTAAATTCTTATATTAACCGTAATATAAAATGATCTAATCGTGTCTCTGTTTGCCTTATCCTAGAAGTGTAATAGTGCATTTTACTCGTCATTTCATGCGCATTGAGATGCCGCTTAGCGCTATATGCTATCTGAAATAGGAGCGACGTAAATTGAACAAATGTGATAGAATTTCGCTGAATTCTTATATTAACCAAAATATAAAATGATCAAATCGGGTCTCTGATTGCCCTATCATAGAAGTTTAGTAGTGCATTTTACTAGCCCTTCCACGCGCGTTAAGATGCCGCCTAGCCCAGTACACTATCTGAAATAGGAGCGACGTAAATTGAACAAATATGATAGAATTTGGCTGAATTCTTAAATTAACCATAATATAAAATGATCTAATCGGGTCTCTGTTTGCCCTACACTAGAAGTTTAATAGTGCATTTTACTCGACATTCCACGCGCTTTAAGTTGCCGCCTAGCCCAGTACGCTATCTGAAATAGGAGCTACGTAAGTTGAACAAATGTGACAGAATTACGCTGCATTCTTATATTAACCGTAATATAAAATGATCTAATCGGATCTCTGTTTGCCTTATCCTAGAAGTTTGATAGTGCATTTTAGTCGCCATTTCATGCGCTTTGAGATGCCGCTTACCCCAATACGCTATCTGAAATAGGAGCGACGTAAATTGAACAAATGTGATAGAATTTCGCTGAATTCTTATATTAACCAAAATATAAAATGATCTAATCGTGTCTCTGTTTGCCCTACCCTAGAAGTTTAATAGTGCATTTTACTCGCCATGTCTTGCGCTTTGAGATGCAGCTTACCCCAATACGCTATCTGAAATAGGAGCGACGTAAATTGAACAAATGTGATAGAATTTCCCTGAAATGTTATCGTAAACAAAATATAAAATGATCTAACCGGGTCTCTGCGTGCCCTATCATAGAAGTTTAATAGTGCATTTTACTCGCCATTCCACGCGCTTTGAGATGCCGCTTAGCCCAATACGCTATCTGAAATAGGAGCGACGTTAATTAAACAAATGTGATAGAATTTCGCTGAATTCATATATTAATCAAAATATAAAATGATCTAATCGGGTCTCTGATTGCGCTGTCATAGAAGTTTAATAGTGCATTTTACACGCCAATCCACGCGCTTTAAGATTCCGCCTAGCCCAGTACGCTATCTGAAATAGGAGCGACGTAAATTGAACAAATGTGATAGAATTTGGCTGAATTCTTAAATTAACCGTAATATAAAATGATCTAATCGGGTCTCGGTTTGCCCTACCCTAGAAGTTTAATAGTGCATTTTCCTCGCCATTTTATGCGCTTTGAGATGGCGCTTAGCCCAATACGCTATCTGAAATAGGAGCGACGTAAATTGAACAAATGTGATAGAATTTCCCTGAATTCTTAAATTAACCATAACCTAAAATGATCTCACCGGGTCTCTGATTGCCCTACCCTAGAAGTTTAATAGTGCATTTTACTTGCCGTTTCATGCGCTTTGACATGCCGCTTAGCCCAATACGCTATCTGAAATAGGAGCGACGTAAATTAAACAAATGTGATAGAATTTCGCTGAATTCATGTATTAACCAAAATATAAAATGATCTAATCGGGTCTCTGATTGCCCTGTCATAGAAGATTAACAGTGCATTTTACTCGCCATTCCTCGCGTGTTAAGATGCCGCCAAGCCCAGTACGCTAGCTGAAATAGGAACGACGTAAATTGAAAAAATGTGATAGAATTTTGCTGAATTCTTAAATTAACCATAATATAAATTGATCTAATCGGGTCTCTGTGTGCCCTACCCTAGAAGTTTAATGGTGCATTTTACTCGCCATTTCATGCGCTTTCAGATGCCGTTTCGCCCAATACGCTATCTGAAATAGGAGCGACGTAAATTGAACGAATGTGATAGAATTTCGCTGAATTCTTATATTAACCAAAATATAAATGATCTAATCGGGTCTCTGATAGCCCTATCATAGAAGTTTAATAGTGCATTTTACTCGGCATTCCACGCGCTTTAAGATGCCGCCTAGCCCAGTATGCTATCTGAAATAGGAGCGACGTAAGTTGAACAAATGTGATAGAATTACGCTGAATTCTTATATTAACCGTAATATAAAATGATCTAATCGGGTCTCTGTTTGCCTTATCCTAGAAGTTTAATAGTGCATTTTACTCGCCATTTCATGCGCTTTGAGATGCCGCTTAGCCCAATAGCTATCTGAAATAGGAGCGACGTAAATTGAACAAATGTGATAGAATTTCCCTGAAATCTTATATTAACCGTAATATAAAATGATCTAATCGGCTCTCTGTTTGCATTACCCTAGAAGTTTAATAGTGCATTTTACTCGCCATTCCACGCGCTTTAAGATGCCGCCTATCCGAGTACGCCATCTGAAATAGGAGCGACGTAAACTGAACAAATGTGATAGAATTTTTCTGAATTCTTAAATTAACCATAATATGAAATGATCTAATCGGGTCTCTGTTTGACCTACCCTACAAGTTTAACAGTGCATTTTACTCGCCATTTCATGCGCTTTGAGATGCCGCTTAGCCCAATAGGCTATCTGAAATAGGAGCGACGTAAATTGAACAAATGTGATAGAATTTCGCTGAATTCTTAAATTAACCATAATATAAAATGATCTAATGGGGTCTCTGTTTGCCCTACCCTAGAAGTTTAATAGTGCATTTTACTCGCCATTTCTTGCGCTTTGAGATGCCGCTTAGCCCAATACGCTATCTGAAATAGGAGCGACGTAAATTGAACAAATGTGATAGAATTTCGCTGAATTCTTATATTAACCAAAATATAAAATGATCTGATCGGGTCTCTGATTGCCCTATCATAGAAGTTTAAGAGTGCATTTTGCTCGCCATTCCACGCGCTTTAAGATGCCGCCCAGCCCAGTACGCTATCTGAAATAGGAGCGACGTAAGTTGAACAAATGTGATAGAATAACGCTGCATTCTTATATTAACCGTATCATAAAATGGTCTAATCGGGTCTCCGTTTGCCTTATCCTAGAAGTTTAATAGTGCATTTCTCACGTCATTGCATGAGCTGTGAGATGCCGCTTAGCCCAATACGCTATCTGAAATAGGAGAGACGTAAATTGAACAAATGTGATAGAATTTCCCTGAAACCTTATATTAAACAATACATAAAATGATCTAAACGGGACTCTGACTGCCCTACCATAGAAGTTTAGTAGTGCATTTTACTCGCCCTTCCACGCGCGTTAAGATGCCGCCTAGCCCAGTACACTATCTGAAATAGGAGCGACGTAAATTGAACAAATATGATAGAATTTGGCTGAATTCTTAAATTAACCATAATATAAAATGATCTAATCGGGTCTCTGTTTGCCCTACCCTAGAAGTTTAATAGTGCATTTTACTCGCCATTTCTTACGCTTTGAGATGCCGCTTAGCCCAATACGCTATCTGAAATATCAGCGACGTAAGTTGAACAAATGTGATAGAATTACGCTGCATTCTTATATTAACCGTAATATAAAATGATCTAATCGGGTCTCTCTTTGCCTTATCCTAGAAGTTTAATAGTGCATTTCTCTCGTCATTTCATGCGCTTTGAGATGCCGCTTAGCCCAATACGCTATCTGAAATAGGAGCGACGTAAATTGAACAAATGTGATAGAATTTCCCTGAAATATTATAGTAAACAAAATATAAAATGATCTAATCGGGACTCTGATTGCCCTATCATAGAAGTTTAGTAGTGCATTTTACTCGCCCTTCCACGCGCTTTAAGATGCCGCCTAGCCAAGTACGCTATCTGAAATAGGAACGACGTTAGTTGAACAAATGTGATAGAATTTCGCTGAATTCTTTTATTAACCATAATGTTAAACGATCTAATCGGGTCTCTGTTTGCCTTATCCTAGGAGTTTAATAGTGCATTTTACTCGCCATTTCATGCGCTTAAGAGATGCCGCTTAGCCCAATACGCTATCTGAAATAGGAGCGATGTAAATTGAACAAATGTGATAGAATTTCGCTGAATTCTTTTATTAACTATAATGTTAAATGATCTAATCGGGTCTCTGTTCGCCATAGCGTAGAAGCTTAATAGTGCATTTTATTCGTCATTTCATGCGCTTTGAGATGCCGCTTAGCCCAATACGCTATCTGAAATAGGAGCGACGCAAATTGAACAAATGTGATAGAATTTTGCTGAATTCTTAAATTAACCATAATATAAAATGATGTAATCGGGTCTGTGTTCGCCCTACCCAAGAAGTTTAATAGTGCATTTCTCTCGTCATTTCATGCGCTTTAAGATGCCGCTTAGCCCAATACGCTATCTGAAATAGGAGCGACGTAAATTGAACAAATGTGATAGAATTTCCCTGAAATGTTATCGTAAACAAAATATAAAATGATCTAACCGGGACTCTGCTTGCCCTATCATAGAAGTTTAATAGTGCATTTTACTCGCCATTCCGCGCGCTTTAAGATGCCGCGTAGCCCAATACGCTATCTGAAATAGGAGCGACGTAAATTGAACAAATGTGATAGAACTTCGCTGAATTCTTATATTAACCAAAATATAAAATGATCTAATCGGGTCTCTGATTGCCCTACCATAGAAGTTTAATTGTGAATTTTACTCGACATTCCACGCGCTTTAAGTTGCCGCCTAGCCCAGTACGCTATCTGAAATAGGAGCTACGTAAGTTGAACAAATGTGACAGAATTACGCTGCATTTTTATATTAACCGTAATATAAAATGATCTAATCGGATCTCTGTTTGCCTTATCCTAGAAGTTTGATAGTGCATTTTACTGGCCATTTCATGCGCTTTGAGATGCCGCTTACCCCAATACGCTATCTGAAATAGGAGCGACGTAAATTGAACAAATGTGATAGAATTTCGCTGAATTCTTATATTAACCAAAATATAAAAAGATCTAATCGTGTCTCTGTTTGCCCTACCCTAGAAGTTTAATAGTGCATTTTACTCGCCATGTCTTGCGCTTTGAGAGGCAGCTTACCCCAATACGCTATCTGAAATAGGAGCGACGTAAATTGAACAAATGTGATAGAATTTCGTTGAATTCTTATATTAACCGTAATATAAAATGATCTAATCGGGTCTCTGTTTGCCTTGTCCTAGAAGTTTAGTATTGCATTTTAGTCGCCATTTCATGCGCATTGAGGTGCCCCTTAGCCCAATACGCTATATGAAATAGGAGCGACGTAAATTGAACAAATGTGATAGAATTTCGTTGAATTCTTATAATAACCATAATGTAAAATGATCTAATAGGGTCTCTGTTCGCCCTACCCTAGAAGTTTAATAGTGCATTTTACTCGTCATTTCATGCACTTTGAGATGCCGCTTACCCCAATAAGCTATCAGAAATAGGAGCGATGTAAATTGAACAAATGTGATAGAATTTCGCTGAAATCTTTTATTAACCATAATGTTAAATGATCTAATCGGGTCTCTGTTCGCCCTAGCGTAGAAGCTTAATAGTGCATTTTATTCGTCATTTCATGCGCTTTGAGTTGCCGCTTAGCCGAATACGCTACCTGAAATAGGAGCTACGTAAGTTGAACAAATGTGACAGAATTACGCTGCATTCTTATATTACACGTAATATAAAATGATCTAACCGAGTCTCTGTTTGCCTTATCCTAGAAGTTTAATAGTGCATTTTCTCGCCATTTCATGCGCTTTGAGATGCCGCTTACCCCAATACGCTATCTGAAATAGGAGCGACGTAAATTGAACAAATGTGATAGAATTTCGCTGAATTCTTATATTAACCAAAATATATAATGATCTAATCGTGTCTCTGTTTGCCCTACCCCAGAAGTTTAATAGTGCATTTTACTCGCCATTCCACGCGCTTTAAGATGCCGCCTAGCCCAGTACGCTCTCTGAAATAGGAGCGACGTAAGTTGAACAAATGTGATAGAATTTTGCTGAATTCTTAAATTAACCATAATATAAAATGATCTAACCGGGTCTCTGATTGCCCTACCCTAGAAGTTTAATAGTGCATTTTACTCGCCATTTCATGCGCTTTGAGATGCCACTTAGCACAATACGCTATCTGAAATATCAGCGACGTAAGTTGAACAAATGTGATAGAATTTCGCTGAATTCTTTTATTAAACAAAATATAAAATGATCTAATCGGGTCTCTGATTGCCCTATCATAGAAGTTTAATAGTGCATTTTACTCGCCATTTCATGCGCTTTGGGATGCCGCCTAGCCCAGTACGCTCTCTGAAATAGGAGCGACGTAAGTTGAACAAATGTGATAGAATTTCGCTGAATTGATAAATTAACCATAATATAAAATTATCTAATCGGGTCTCTGTTTGCCCTACCCTAGAAGTTTAATAGTGCATTTTACTCGCCATTCCACGCGCTTTAAGATGCCGCCTAGCCCAGTACGCTCTCTGAAATAGGAGCGACGTAAGTTGAACAAATGTGATAGAATTTTGCTGAATTCTTAAATTAACCATAATATAAAATGATCTAACCGGGTCTCTGATTGCCCTATCATAGAAGTTTAATAGTGCATTTTACTCGCCATTCCACGCGCTTTAAGATGCCGCCTATCCGAGTACGCTATTTGAAATAGGAGCGACGTAAATTGAACAAATGTGATAGAATTTCCCTGAATTTTTATATTAACCAAAATATAAAATGATCTAATCGGGTCTCTGATTGCCCTATCATAGAAGTTTAATAGTTAATTTTACTCGCCATTCCACGAGCTTTAAGATGCCGCCTAGCCCAGTACGCTATCTGAAATAGGAACGACGTAAATTGAACAAATGTGATAGAATTTTGCTGAATTCTTAAATTAACCATAGTATAAAATGATCTACTCGGGTCTTTGATTGCCCTACCCTAGAAGTTTACTAGTGCATTTTACTCGCCATTTCATGCGCTTTGAGATGCCGCTTAGCCCAATACGCTATCTGAAATATCAGCGACGTAAGTTGAACAAATGTGATAGAATTTCGCTGAATTCATTTATTAAACAAAATATAAAATGATCTATTTGGGTCTCTGATTGCCCTATCATAGAAGTTTAATAGTGCATTTTACTCGCCATTTCATGCGCTTTGAGATGCCACTTAGCACAATACGCTATCTGAAATAGGAGCGACGTAAGTTGAACAAATGTGACAGAATTTCGCTGAATTCTTTTATTAACCATAATATAAAATGATCTAATCGGGTCTCTGATTGCCCTATCAGAGAAGTTTAATAGTGCATTTTACTCGCCATTTCATGCGCTTTGAGATGCCGCTTAGCCCAATACGCTATCTGAAATAGGAGCGACGTAAATTGAACAAATGTGATAGAATTTCGCTGAATTCTTATATTAACCAAAACATAAAATGATGTAATCGGTTCTCTGATTGCCCTGTCATAGAAGTTTAATAGTGCATTTTACTCGCCATTCCACGCGCTTTAAGATGCCGCCTAGCCCAGGGCGCTATCTGAAATAGGAGCTACGTAAGTTGAACAAATGTGACAGAGTTACGCTGAATTCTTATATTAACCGCAATATAAAATGATCTAATCGGGTCTCTGTTTGCCTTATCCTAGAAGTTTAATAGTGCATTTTACTCGCCATTTCTTGCGCTTTGAGATGCCGCTTACCCCAATACGCTATCTGAAATAGGAGCGACGTAAGTTGAACAAATGTGACAGAATTTCGCTGAATTCTTTTATTAACCATAATATAAAATGATCTAATCGGGTCTCTGATTGCCCTATCAGAGAAGTTTAATAGTGCATTTTACTCGCCATTTCATGCGCTTTGAGATGCCGCTTAGCCCAATACGCTATCTGAAATAGGAGCGACGTAAATTGAACAAATGTGATAGAATTTCGCTGAATTCTTATATTAACCAAAACATAAAATGATGTAATCGGTTCTCTGATTGCCCTGTCATAGAAGTTTAATAGTGCATTTTACTCGCCATTCCACGCGCTTTAAGATGCCGCCTAGCGCAGGACGCTATCTGAAATAGGAGCTACGTAAGTTGAACAAATGTGACAGAGTTACGCTGAATTCTTATATTAACCGCAATATAAAATGATCTAACCGAGTCTCTGTTTGCCTTATCCTAGAAGTTTAATAGTGCATTTTCTCGCCATTTCATGCGCTTTGAGATGCCCCTTAGCCCAATACGCTATCTGAAATAGGAGCGACGTAAATTGAACAAATGTGATAGAATTTCGTTGAATTCTTATATTAACCATAATGTAAAATGATCTAATAGGGTCTCTGTTCGCCCTACCCTGGAAGTTTAATAGGGCATCTTACTCGTCGTTTCATGCGCTTTGAGATGCCGCTTAGCCCAATACGCTATCTGAAATAGGAGCGACGTAAATTGAACAAATGTGATAGAATTTCGTTGAATTCTTATATTAACCATAATGTAAAATGATCTAATAGGGTCTCTGTTCGCCCTGCCCTGGAAGTTTAATAGTGCATCTTACTCGTCATTTCATGCGCTTTGAGATGCCGCTTAGCCCAATACGCTATCTGAAATAGGAGCGATGTAAATTGAACAAATGTGATAGAATTTCGCTGAATTCTTTTATTTACCATAATGTTAAATGATCTAATCGGGTCTCTGTTCGCCCTAGCGTAGACGCTTAATAGTGCATTTTATTCGGCATTTCATGCGCTTTGAGATGCCGCTTAGCCCAATACGCTATCTGAAATAGGAGTGACGTAAGTTGAACAAATGTGGTAGAATTTCGCTGAATTGATAAATTAACCATAATATAAAATGATCTAATCGGGTCTCTGTTTGCCCTACCCTAGAAGTTTAATAGTGCATTTTACTCGCCATTCCACGCGCTTTAAGATGCCGCCTAGCCCAGTACGCTATCTGAAATAGGAGCTACGTAAGTTGAACAAATGTGACAGAATTACGCTGCATTCTTATATTAACCGTAATATAAAATGATCTAATCGGATCTCTGTTTGCCTTATCCTAGAAGTTTGATAGTGCATTTTACTCGCCATTTCATGCGCTTTGAGATGCCGCTTACCCCAATACGCTATCTGAAATAGGAGCGACGTAAATTGAACAAATGTGATAGAATTTCGCTGAATTCTTATATTAACCAAAATATAAAATGATCTAATCGTGTCTCTGTTTGCCCTACCCTAGAAGTTTAATAGTGCATTTTACTCGCCATGTCTTGCGCTTTGAGATGCAGCTTACCCCAATACGCTATCTGAAATAGGAGCGACGTAAATTGAACAAATGTGATAGAATTTCGTTGAATTCTTATATTAACCATAATGTAAAATGATCTAATAGGGTCTCTGTTCGCCCTACCCTAGAAGTTTAATAGTGCATCATACTCGTCATTTCATGCGCTTTGAGATGCCGCTTAGCCCAATACGCTATCTGAAATAGGAGCGATGTAAATTGAACAAATGTGATAGAATTTCGCTGAATTCTTTTATTTACCATAATGTTAAATGATCTAATCGGGTCACTGTTCGCCCTAGCGTAGACGCTTAATAGTGCATTTTATTCGGCAATTCATGCGCTTTGAGATGCCGCTTAGCCCAATACGCTATCTGAAATAGGAGTGACGTAAGTTGAACAAATGTGGTAGAATTTCGCTGAATTGATAAATTAACCATAATATAAAATGATCTAATCGGGTCTCTGTTTGCCCTACCCTAGAAGTTTAATAGTGCATTTTACTCGCCATTCCACGCGCTTTAAGATGCCGCCTAGCCCAGTACGCTCTCTGAAATAGGAGCGACGTAAGTTGAACAAATGTGATAGAATTTTGCTGAATTCTTAAATTAACCATAATATAAAATGAACTAACCGGGTCTCTGATTGCCCTACCCTAGAAGTTTAATAGTGCATTTTACTCGTCATTTCATGCGCTTTGATATGCCGCTTAGCCGAATACGCTATCTGAAATAGGAGCGATGTAAATTGAACAAATGTGATAGAATTTCGTTGAATTCTTATATTAACCATAATGTAAAATGATCTAATAGGGTCTCTGTTCGCCCTACCCTAGAAGTTTAATAGTGCATTTTACTCGCCATTCCACGCGCTTTAAGATGCCGCCTAGCCCAGTACGCTCTCTGAAATAGGAGCGACGTAAATTCAACAAATGTGATAGAATTACCCTGAAATCTTATATTAAACAAAATATAAAATGATCTAATCGAGTGCGTGATTGCCCTATCATAGAAGTTTAGTAGTGCATTTTACTCGCCATTCCACGCGCTTTAAGATGCCGCCTAGCCCAGGACGCTATCTGAAATAGGAGCGACGTAACTTGAACAAATGTGATAGAATTACGCTGCATTCTTATATTAACCTTAACATAAAATGATCTAATCGGGTCTCTGTTTGCCTTATCCTAGAAGTTTCATAGTGCATTATACTCGCCATTTCATGCGCTATTAGATGCCGCTTAGCCCAGGACGCTATCTGAAATAGGAACGACGTAAATTGAACAAATGTGATAGAATTTTGCTGAATTCTTAAATTAACCATAATATAAAATGATCTAATCGGGTCTCTGTTTGCCCTACCCTAGAAGTTTAATAGTGCATTTTACTCGCCATTTCATGCGCTTTGAGATGCCGTTTAGCCCAATACGCTATCTGAAATACGAGCGACGTAAGTTGAACAAGTGTGATAGAATTTCGCTGAATTCTTTTATTAACCATAATGTAAAATGATCTTATCGGGTCTCTGTTTGCCCTACCCTAGAAGTTTAATAGTGCATTTTACTCGTCATTTCATGCGCTTTGAGATGCCGCTTAGCCCAATACGCTATCTGAATTACGAGCGACGTAAGATGAACAAATGTGATAGAATTTCGCTGAATTCTTTTATTAACCATAATGTAAAATGATCTAATCGGGTCTCTGTTCGCCCGTGCCTAGAAGTTTAATAGTGCATTTTATTCGCCATTTCATGCTCTTTGAGATGCCGCTTAGCCGAATACGCTAACTGAAATAGGAGCGACGTAAATTCAACAAATGTGATAGAATTACCCTGAAATCTTATATTAAACAAAATATAAAATGATCTAATCGAGTGCGTGATTGCCCTATCATAGAAGTTTAGTAGTGCATTCTACTCGCCATTCCACGCGCTTTAAGATGCCGCCTAGCCCAGGACGCTATATGAAATAGGAGCGACGTAACTTGAACAAATGTGATAGAATTACGCTGAATTCTTATATTAACCGTAACATAAAATGATCTAATCGGGTCTCTGTTTGCCTTATCCTAGAAGTTTAATAGTGCATTATACTCGCCATTTCATGCGCTATTAGATGCCGCTTAGCCCAGGACGCTATCTGAAATAGGAACGACGTAAATTGAACAAATGTGATAGAATTTTGCTGAATTCTTAAATTAACCATAATATAAAATGATCTAATCGGGTCTCTGTTTGCCCTACCCTAGAAGTTTAATAGTGCATTTCACTCGTCATTTCATGCGCTTTGAGATGCCGCTAAGCCCCATAAGCTGTCTGTAATAGGAGCGACGTAAATTGAACAAATGTGATAGCATTACGCTGAATTTTTATATTAACCAAAATATTAAATGATCTAATCGGGTCTCTGATTGCCCTATCATAGAAGTTTAATAGTGCATTATACTCGCCATTTCATGCGCTATTAGATGCCGCTTAGCCCAGGACGCTATCTGAAATAGGAACGACGTAAATTGAACAAATGTGATAGAATTTTGCTGAATTCTTAAATTAACCATAATATAAAATGATCTAATCGGGTCTCTGATTGCCCTACACTAGAAGTTTAATAATGCATTTTACTCGCCATTTCATGCGCTTTGAGATGCCCCTTAGCCCAATACGCTATCTGAAATATCAGCGACGTAAGTTGAACAAATGTGATAGAATTTCGCTGAATTCTTTTATTAAACAAAATATAAAATGATCTATTTGGGTCTCTGATTGCCCTATCATAGAAGTTTAATAGTGCATTTTACTCGCCATTTCATGCGCTTTGAGATGCCACTTAGCACAATACGCTATCTGAAATAGGAGCGACGTAAGTTGAACAAATGTGACAGAATTTCGCTGAATTCTTTTATTAACCATAATATAAAATGATCTAATCGGGTCTCTGATTGCCCTATCAGAGAAGTTTAATAGTGCATTTTACTCGCCATTTCATGCGCTTTGAGATGCCGCTTAGCCCAATACGCTATCTGAAATAGGAGCGACGTAAATTGAACAAATGTGATACAATTTCGCTGAATTCTTATATTAACCAAAACATAAAATGATGTAATCGGTTCTCTGATTGCCCTGTCATAGAAGTTTAATAGTGCATTTTACTCGCCATTCCACGCGCTTTAAGATGCCGCCTAGCCCAGGACGCTATCTGAAATAGGAGCTACGTAAGTTGAACAAATGTGACAGAGTTACGCTGAATTCTTATATTAACCGCAATATAAAATGATCTAATCGGGCCTCTGTTTGCCTTATCCTAGAAGTTTAATAGTGCATTTTACTCGCCATTTCATGCGCTTTGAGATGCCGCTTAGCCCAATACGCTATCTGAAATAGGAGCGACGTAAATTGAACAAATGTGATAGAATTTCGCTGAATTCTTATATTAACCAAAATACAAAATGATCTAATCGGGTCTCTGATTGCCCTATCATAGAAGTTTAATAGTGCATTTTACTCGCCATTTCATGCGCTTTGAGATACCACTTAGCCCAATACGCTATCTGAAATAGGAGCGACGTAAGTTGAACAAATGTGATAGAATTTCGCTGAATTCTTTTATTAACCATAATGTAAAATGATCTATTCGGGTCTCTGTTTGCCCTATCATAGAATTTTAATAGTGCATTTTATTCGCCATTTCATGCGCTTTGAGATGCCGCTAAGCCGAATGAGCTAACTGAATTAGGAGCGACGTAAATTGAACAAATGTGATAGAATTTCGCTGAATTCTTAAATTAACCATAATCAAAAATGATTTAATCGGGTCTTTGTTTGCCCTACCCTAGAAGTTTAATAGTGCATTTTACTCGCCATTTCATGCGCTTTGAGATGCCGTTTAGCCCAATACGCTATCTGAAATACGAGCGACGTAAGTTGAACAAGTGTGATAGAATTTCGCTGAATTCTTTTATTAACCATAATGTAAAATGATCTTATCGGGTCTCTGTTTGCCCTACCCTAGAAGTTTAATAGTGCATTTTACTCGCCATTTCATGCGCTTTGAGATGCCGCTTAGCCCAATACGCTATCTGTATTACGAGCGACGTAAGATGAACAAATGTGATAGAATTTCGCTGAATTCTTTTATTAACCATAATGTAAAATGATCTAATCGGGTCTCTGTTCGCCCGTGCCTAGAAGTTTAATAGTGCATTTTATTCGCCATTTCATGCTCTTTGAGATGCCGCTTAGCCGAATACGCTAACTGAAATAGGAGCGACGTAAATTCCACAAATGTGATAGAATTACCCTGAAATCTTATATTAAACAAAATATAAAATGATCTAATCGAGTGCGTGATTGCCCTATCATAGAAGTTTAGTAGTGCATTTTACTCGCCATTCCACGCGCTTTGAGATGCCGCCTAGCCCAGGACGCTATCTGAAATAGGAGCGACGTAACTTGAACAAATGTGATAGAATTACGCTGAATTCTTATATTAACCGTAACATAAAATGATCTAATCGGGTCTCTGTTTGCCTTATCCTAGAAGTTTAATAGTGCATTATACTCGCCATTTCATGCGCTATTAGATGCCGCTTAGCCCAGGACGCTATCTGAAATAGGAACGACGTAAATTGAACAAATGTGATAGAATTTTGCTGAATTCTTAAATTAACCATAATATAAAATGATCTAATCGGGTCTCTGTTTGCCCTACCCTAGAAGTTTAATAGTGCATTTTACTCGCCATTTCATGCGCTTTGAGATGCCGTTTAGCCCAATACGCTATCTGAAATACGAGCGACGTAAGTTGAACAAGTGTGATAGAATTTCGCTGAATTCTTTTATTAACCATAATGTAAAATGATCTTATCGGGTCTCTGTTTGCCCTACCCTAGAAGTTTAATAGTGCATTTTATTCGCCATTTCATGCTCTTTGAGATGCCGCTTAGCCGAATACGCTAACTGAAATAGGAGCGACGTAAATTCAACAAATGTGATAGAATTACCCTGAAATCTTATATTAAACAAAATATAAAATGATCTAATCGAGTGCGTGATTGCCCTATCATAGAAGTTTAGTAGTGCATTCTACTCGCCATTCCACGCGCTTTAAGATGCCGCCTAGCCCAGGACGCTATATGAAATAGGAGCGTCGTAACTTGAACAAATGTGATAGAATTACGCTGAATTCTTATATTAACCGTAACATAAAATGATCTAATCGGGTCTCTGTTTGCCTTATCCTAGAAGTTTAATAGTGCATTATACTCGCCATTTCATGCGCTATTAGATGCCGCTTAGCCCAGGACGCTATCTGAAATAGGAACGACGTAAATTGAACAAATGTGATAGAATTTTGCTGAATTCTTAAATTAACCATAATATAAAATGATCTAATCGGGTCTCTGTTTGCCCTACCCTAGAAGTTTAATAGTGCATTTCACTCGTCATTTCATGCGCTTTGAGATGCCGCTAAGCCCCATAAGCTGTCTGTAATAGGAGCGACGTAAATTGAACAAATGTGATAGCATTACGCTGAATTTTTATATTAACCAAAATATTAAATGATCTAATCGGGTCTCTGATTGCCCTATCATAGAAGTTTAATAGTGCATTTTACTCGCCATTCCACGCGCTTTACGATGCCGCCTAGGCCAGTACGCTATCTGTAATAGGAGCGACGTAAATTGAACAAATGTGATAGAATTTTGCTGAATTCTTAAATTAACCATAATATGAAATGATCTAATCGGGTCTCTGCTTGCCTTACCCTAGAGGTTTAATAGTACATCTCACTCGTCACTTCATGCGCTTTGAGATGCCGCTAAGCACAATTAGCTATCTGTAATAGGAGCGACGTAAATTGAACAAATGTGATAGAATTTCGCTGAATTCTTATATTGACCAAAATATAAAATGATCTAATCGGGTCTCTGATTGCCCTATCATAGAAGTTTAGTAGTGCATTTTACTCGCCATTCCACGCGCTTTAAGATGCCGCCTAGCCCAGTACGCTATCTGAAGTAGGAGCGACGTAAATTGAACAAATGTGATAGAATTTCGCTGAATACTTATATTAACCAAAATATAAAATGATCTAATCGGGTCTCTGATTGCCCTATCATAGAAGTTTAACAGTGTATTTTACTCGCCATTCCTCGCGTTTTAGATGCCGCCTAGCCCAGTACGCTAGCTGAAATAGGAACGACGTAAATTGAACAAATGTGATAGAATTACGCTGAATTCTTATATTAACCGTAATATAAAATGATCTAATCGGGTCTCTGATTGCCCTATCATAGAAGTTTAACAGTGTATTTTACTCGCCATCCTCGCGTTTTAAGATGCCGCCTAGCCCAGTACGCTAGCTGAAATAGGAACGACGTAATTGAACAAATGTGATAGAATTACGCTGAATTCTTATATTAACCGTAATATAAAATGATGTAATCGGGTCTCTGTTTGCCTTATCCTAGAAGTTTAATAGTGCATTTTACTCGCCATTTCATGCGCATTGAGATGCCGCTTAGCCCAATACGCTATCTGAAATAGGAGCGACGTAAATTGTAGAAATGTGATAGAGTTTCGCTGAACTCATAAATTAACCATAATATAAAATGATCTTATCGGGTCTCTGTTTTCCCTACCCTAGAAGTTTAATAGTGCATTTTACTCGCCATTTCTTGCGCTTTGAGATGCCGCTTAGCCCAATACGCTATCTGAAATATCAGCGACGTAATTGAACAAATGTGAGAGAATTTCGCTGAATACTTATATTAACCTTAATGTAAAAATGTTCTAATCGGGTCTCTGTTCGCCCTACCCTAGAAGATTAATAGTGCAGTTGACTCGTCATTTCATGCGCTTTGAGGTGCCGCTTAGCCCAACACGCTAACTGAAATAGGAGCGACGTAAATTGAGCAAATGTGATAGAATTTCGCTGAATTCTTATGTTAACCGTAATATAAAATGATCTAATCGGGTCTCTGTTTGCCTTACCCTAGAAGTTTAATAGTGCATTTCACTCGTCATTTCATGCGCTTTGAGATGCCGCTTAGCCCAATACGCTATCTGCAATAGGAGCGACGTAAATTGAACAAATGTGATAGAATTACGCTGAATTCTTATATTAACCAAAACATAAAATGATCTAATCGGGTCTCTGATTGCCCTATCATAGAAGTTTAACAGTGCATTTCACTCGTAATTTCATGCGCTTTGAGATGCCGCTTAGCCCAATAAGCTATACGAAATAGGAGCGACGTAAATTGAACAAATGTGATAGAATTTCACTGAATTCTTATATTAACCAAAACATAAAATGATGTAATCGGTTCTCTGATTGCCCTATCATAGAAGTTTAATAGTGCATTTTACTCGCCATTCCACGCGCTTTAAGATGCCGCCTAGCCCAGGACGCTATCTGAAATAGGAGCTACGTAAGTTGAACAAATGTGACAGAGTTGCGCTGAAATCTTATATAACCGCAATATAAAATGATCTAATCGGGTCTCTGTTTGCCTTATCCTAGAAGTTTAATAGTGCATTTTACTCGCCATTTCATGCGCTTGGAGATGCCGCTCAGCCCAATACGCTATCTGAAATAGGAGCGACGTAAATTGAACAAATGTGATAGAATTTCGCTGAATTCTTATATTAACCAAAACATAAAATGATGTAATCGGTTCTCTGATTGCCCTATCATAGAAGTTTAATAGTGCATTTTACTCGCCATTCCACGCGCTTTAAGATGCCGCATAGCCCAGGACGCTATCTGAAATAGGAGCTACGTAAGTTGAACAAATGTGACAGAGTTGCGCTGAAATCTTATATTAACCGCAATATAAAATGATCTAATCGGGTCTCTGTTTGCCTTATCCTAGAAGTTTAATAGTGCATTTTACTCGCCATTTCATGCGCTTTGAGATGCCGCTTAGCCTAATACGCTATCTGAAATAGGAGCGACGTAAATTTAACAAATGTGATAGAATGTCGCTGAATTCTTATATTAACCATAATATAAAATGATCTAATCGGGTCTCTGTTTGCCCTGCCCTAGAAGTTTAATGGTGCATTTTACCTGCCATTTCTTGCGCTTTGTGATGACGCTTAGCCCAATACGCTGTCTGAAATATGAGCGACGTAAATTGAACAAATGTGATAGAATTTCGCTGAATTCTTATAATAACCAAAATATAAAATGATGTAATCGGGTCTCTGATTGCCCTATCATAGAAGTTTAGTAGTGCATTTTACTCGCCCTTCCACGCGCTTTGAGATGCCGCCTAGCCCAGTACGCTGTCTGAAATGGGAGCGACGTAAGTTGAACAAATGTGATAGAATTACGCTGAATTCTTATGTTAACCATAATATAAAATGATCTAATCGGGTCTCTGTTTGCCTTATCCTAGAAGTTTAATAGTGCATTATACTCGCCATTTCATGCGCTATTAGATGCCGCTTAGCCCAGGACGCTATCTGAAATAGGAACGACGTAAATTGAACAAATGTGATAGAATTTTGCTGAATTCTTAAATTAACCATAATATAAAATGATCTAATCGGGTCTCTGTTTGCCCTACCCTAGAAGTTTAATAGTGCATTTCACTCGTCATTTCATGCGCTTTGAGATGCCGCTAAGCCCCATAAGCTGTCTGTAATAGGAGCGACGTAAATTGAACAAATGTGATAGCATTACGCTGAATTTTTATATTAACCAAAATATTAAATGATCTAATCGGGTCTCTGATTGCCCTATCATAGAAGTTTAATAGTGCATTTTACTCGCCATTCCACGCGCTTTACGATGCCGCCTAGGCCAGTACGCTATCTGTAATAGGAGCGACGTAAATTGAACAAATGTGATAGAATTTTGCTGAATTCTTAAATTAACCATAATATGAAATGATCTAATCGGGTCTCTGCTTGCATTACCCTAGAGGTTTAATAGTACATCTCACTCGTCACTTCATGCGCTTTGAGATGCCGCTAAGCACAATAAGCTATCTGTAATAGGAGCGACGTAAATTGAACAAATGTGATAGAATTTCGCTGAATTCTTATATTGACCAAAATATAAAATGATCTAATCGGGTCTCTGATTGCCCTATCATAGAAGTTTAGTAGTGCATTTTACTCGCCATTCCACGCGCTTTAAGATGCCGCCTAGCCCAGTACGCTATCTGAAGTAGGAGCGACGTAAATTGAACAAATGTGATAGAATTTCGCTGAATACTTATATTAACCAAAATATAAAATGATCTAATCGGGTCTCTGATTGCCCTATCATAGAAGTTTAACAGCGTATTTTACTCGCCATTCCTCGCGTTTTAAGATGCCGCCTAGCCCAGTACGCTAGCTGAAATAGGAACGACGTAAATTGAACAAATGTGATAGAATTACGCTGAATTCTTATATTAACCGTAATATAAAATGATCTAATCGGGTCTCTGATTGCCCTATCATAGAAGTTTAACAGTGTATTTTACTCGCCATTCCTCGCGTTTTAAGATGCCGCCTAGCCCAGTACGCTAGCTGAAATAGGAACGACGTAAATTGAACAAATGTGATAGAATTACGCTGAATTCTTATATTAACCGTATATAAAATGATGTAATCGGGTCTCTGTTTGCCTTATCCTAGAAGTTTAATAGTGCATTTTACTCGCCATTTCATGCGCATTGAGATGCCGCTTAGCCCAATACGCTATCTGAAATAGGAGCGACGTAAATTGTAGAAATGTGATAGAGTTTCGCTGAACTCATAAATTAACCATAATATAAAATGATCTTATCGGGTCTCTGTTTTCCCTACCCTAGAAGTTTAATAGTGCATTTTACTCGCCATTTCTTGCGCTTTGAGATGCCGCTTAGCCCAATACGCTATCTGAAATATCAGCGACGTAAATTGAACAAATGTGAGAGAATTTCGCTGAATACTTATCTTAACCTTAATGTAAAATGTTCTAATCGGGTCTCTGTTCGCCCTACCCTAGAAGATTAATAGTGCATTTCACTCGTCATTTCATGCGCTTTGAGATGCCGCTTAGCCCAATACGCTAACTGAAATAGGAGCGACGTAAATTGAGCAAATGTGATAGAATTTCGCTGAATTCTTATGTTAACCGTAATATAAAATGATCTAATCGGGTCTCTGTTTGCCTTACCCTAGAAGTTTAATAGTGCATTTCACTCGTCATTTCATGCGCTTTGAGATGCCGCTTAGCCCAATACGCTATCTGCAATAGGAGCGACGTAAATTGAACAAATGTGATAGAATTACGCTGAATTCTTATATTAACCAAAACATAAAATGATCTAATCGGGTCTCTGATTGCCCTATCATAGAAGTTTAACAGTGCATTTCACTCGTAATTTCATGCGCTTTGAGATGCCGCTTAGCCCAATAAGCTATACGAAATAGGAGCGACGTAAATTGAACAAATGTGATAGAATTTCACTGAATTCTTATATTAACCAAAACATAAAATGATGTAATCGGTTCTCTGATTGCCCTATCATAGAAGTTTAATAGTGCATTTTACTCGCCATTCCACGCGCTTTAAGATGCCGCCTAGCCCAGGACGCTATCTGAAATAGGAGCTACGTAAGTTGAACAAATGTGACAGAGTTGCGCTGAAATCTTATATTAACCGCAATATAAAATGATCTAATCGGGTCTCTGTTTGCCTTATCCTAGAAGTTTAATAGTGCATTTTACTCGCCTTTTCATGCGCTTGGAGATGCCGCTCAGCCCAATACGCTATCTGAAATAGGAGCGACGTAAATTGAACAAATGTGATAGAATTTCGCTGAATTCTTATATTAACCAAAACATAAAATGATGTAATCGGTTCTCTGATTGCCCTATCATAGAAGTTTAATAGTGCATTTTACTCGCCATTCCACGCGCTTTAAGATGCCGCATAGCCCAGGACGCTATCTGAAATAGGAGCTACGTAAGTTGAACAAATGTGACAGAGTTGCGCTGAAATCTTATATTAACCGCAATATAAAATGATCTAATCGGGTCTCTGTTTGCCTTATCCTAGAAGTTTAATAGTGCATTTTACTCGCCATTTCATGCGCTTTGAGATGCCGCTTAGCCTAATACGCTATCTGAAATAGGAGCGACGTAAATTTAACAAATGTGATAGAATGTCGCTGAATTCTTATATTAACCATAATATAAAATGATCTAATCGGGTCTCTGTTTGCCCTGCCCTAGAAGTTTAATGGTGCATTTTACCTGCCATTTCTTGCGCTTTGTGATGACGCTTAGCCCAATACGCTGTCTGAAATATGAGCGACGTAAATTGAACAAATGTGATAGAATTTCGCTGAATTCTTATAATAACCAAAATATAAAATGATGTAATCGGGTCTCTGATTGCCCTATCATAGAAGTTTAGTAGTGCATTTTACTCGCCCTTCCACGCGCTTTGAGATGCCGCCTAGCCCAGTACGCTGTCTGAAATGGGAGCGACGTAAGTTGAACAAATGTGATAGAATTACGCTGAATTCTTATGTTAACCATAATATAAAATGATCTATTCGGGTTTCTGTTCGCCCTACCCTAGAAGTTTAAAGAGCATTTCACTCGTCAATCCATGCGCTGTGAGATGCCGCTTAGCCCAATACGCTGTCTGAAATGGGAGCCACGTAAATTGAACAATTGTGATAGAAGTTCGCTGAATTTTTATATTAACCAAAATATAAAATGATCTAATCGGGTCTCTGATTGCCCTATCATAGAAGTTTAATAGTTAATCTTACTCGCCATTCCATGCGCTTTAAGATGCCGCCTAGCCCAGTACGCTAGCTGAAATAGGAACGACGTAAATTGAACAAATGTGATAGAATTACGCTCAATTCTTATATTAACCGTAATATAAAATGATGTAATCGGGTCTCTGTTTGCCTTATTCTAGAAGTTTAATAGTGTATTTTACTCGCCATTTCATGCGCATTGAGATGCCGCTTAGCCCAATACGCTATCTGAAATAGGAGCGACGTAAATTGAAGAAATGCGATAGAGTTTCGCTGAACTCATAAATTAACCATAATATAAAATGATCTTATCGGGTCTCTGTTTTCCCTACCCTAGAAGTTTAATAGTGCATTTTGCTCGCCATTTCTTGCGCTTTGAGATGCCGCTTAGCCCAATACGCTATCTGAAATATCAGCGACGTAAATTGAACAAATGTGAGAGAATTTCGCTGAATACTTATATTAACCTTAATGTAAAATGTTCTAATCGGGTCTCTGTTCGCCCTACCCTAGAAGATTAATAGTGCATTTCACTCGTCATTTCATGCGCTTTGAGATGCCGCTTAGCCAAAACGCTAACTGAAATAGGAGCGACGTAAATTGAGCAAATGTGATAGAATTTCGCTGAATTCTTATGTTAACCGTAATATAAAATGATCTAATCGGGTCTCTGTTTGCCTTACCCTAGAAGTTTAATAGTGCATTTCACTCGTCATTTCATGCGCTTTGAGATGCCGCTTAGCCCAATACGCTATCTGAAAGAGGAGCGACGTAAATTGAACAAATGTGATAGAATTTCGCTGAATTCTTATATTAACCAAAATATAAAATGATCTAATCGTGTCTCTGTTTGCCCTACCCTAGAAGTTTAATAGTGCATTTTACTCGCCATGTCTTGCGCTTTGAGATGCAGCTTACCCCAATACGCTATCTGAAATAGGAGCGACGTAAATTGAACAAATGTGATAGAATTTCGTTGAATTTTTATATTAACCATAATGTAAAATGATCTAATAGGGTCTCTGTTCGCCCTACCCTAGAAGTTTAATAGTGCATCATACTCGTCATTTCATGCGCTTTGAGATGCCGCTTAGCCCAATACGCTATCTGAAATAGGAGCGATGTAAATTGAACAAATGTGATAGAATTTCGCTGAATTCTTTTATTTACCATAATGTTAAATGATCTAATCGGGTCACTGTTCGCCCTAGCGTAGACGCTTAATAGTGCATTTTATTCGGCAATTCATGCGCTTTGAGATGCCGCTTAGCCCAATACGCTATCTGAAATAGGAGTGACGTAAGTTGAACAAATGTGGTAGAATTTCGCTGAATTGATAAATTAACCATAATATAAAATGATCTAATCTGGTCTCTGTTTGCCCTACCCTAGAAGTTTAATAGTGCATTTTACCTCGCCATTCCACGCGCTTTAAGATGCCGCCTAGCCCAGTACGCTCTCT